>QNGE01001485.1:0-136556 GCA_008508345.1 Paragonimus westermani | reverse complement strand
TATAAAGTGTATGTTAATTTCGCAAAAGTAACCGATGAGATGCGAACGAAATGTCATTGCGCAAGACATCTTACATGCTACTATTGGCTTTTCAAATTTATCGATGGGAACCATTGTTTCAAACTTCAAGCTACCACACTGTTGATTAGCCTGTGGGTTTAACTGGCTAACATCTTCATGTTAGCAACCCGTAGAGGAGCGGGAGAGTCAACCTTGTGTCGGACGAACTGCGACACTGCAACTTTCTACCATCTCTCCAGCTGACAGTAATGACAGTAATGACAAGCTCAACAGGTGTACTGTGCACACAACACTGAAACAAAACTAGAGGTGGTCTGTTTGTTGGGCTTTCTCTATGAACACTTGGGAATCCCACCTGACGGCCGAATGAGCTCAGCGAACGATTACTGGAATGCCAGAAAAGTGTGTTCTGTTGACACTACGTAGAAGCTCCACATGTTGCACGTTACTAACCTCCTTCGTCTGCTTTGAATCGTTGCCCATTTGTAAACGGGACCCTCCGGAAAAAGCTCAGTATGGTTTCACTTTATAACAGGAACCTGTGCTGACAACATATTCAATATGCGCAGTGCGAGATTTCCTTTCGTGCGATGGACAGTGATGGTTTGGGAGGATCCACTCGATGTAGCCGTCTTGATTGGAATCAATTCGCTTATCGTCCTGAATGTTCAAACCTTGATCTCGTCACTTGTCTAGTTCATTTCAGTGTCATCGCTTGATGAGAAATTCAAGACTGTTCGCATGTCTCTTGGACTACGGTGATGCGTTTGGAAGCGTTGATAGACAGTCGTTACTTCAAGTTATCAACCAATCTGGCGCGGTTACTTTGTGAACCACAATCAGCTTATTCAACTTCGTGGTCGAGTCTCATCGCCATTGACTCTGGTGTTTTGCAGGGTGCATTCCTCCCCGTGTTATTATCACTTTATACAATGCTCACGTCAGTTTGTGATTACAGTTCTGTAATCACAAATGTAGATGATATGACGTTTGGCCCCAAATGTCCAGCCTTTCGAATAGTTTTTGGACCGTCCTGTTTGTCAGCTTCCTGCAATGTCTATTGACACATCTAACTCTATTGGTAGGTTGTTGTCTGTTATAACGCGGAACGACCGAGCGGATGCAATCGAGCTGTAACGATCCCCACGGAAATGTTATATCACGGAGAACCGGAATGATTCTTACGACGCAATGATATTGTACGCGCTGTTTTACTCCGAAGAGCCGATCCCCAAGCAGACTACGAAGGAAAAACACTGGTCTCCAGAAAGAGAGCGTTTACTGTCTCAGTCCGAAGTCAAATTACAAAATCCAGCTATTGCGTATTTATAGCTCGCCAAGCGACTGGGTGAATAACAGGCGAATTAGCGTCCAGTATCTAAATCAGCGCCTAAAAAACGATGGTGCATTAGAGGAATTTGAATTTACAAAAGTGGTAAATGTTCATTACCCGTTAAGTGGACAGTTTTTGGGGGTATGTAACATCCCCAACAAAAATGATGGTGCATTAGGGGAATTCGAATTTACAAAAGTGGTAAATGTTCATTGCCGGTTAAGTGGACATTTTTTCGAGGTATGTAACATCCACAACATTGTCACTTGTGAAATGCGACCAATATGAGGAACTTTCCTATACATGTGCATAGTGGATCCTTACCTACACCATCTTCTGTTAGGCGTCTAGTGACTACTTTGTGCCACAAAATAACTGATATTCTTACCAACCTCAACGCAGTAAGATCTTTTCATTCTGGGTGAGTTAGTCAATCGATACTTCTGTGTACTACCCACCTGGTGTTTTCTCTCATTTTACTGTCGAAGGACATTATACTTTCCCCTAGATCCCTTAAATACTGATCACGTTGTAGTGATATTCCCCAGTTCGCCGATTTAATTGTTTCTGTTCATTTTACAATGCGCAGAAAGTTTGCAACATAAATTAGCCCTTCTATTCTACCTTCCTATCTTTCACTAGGTCCCGATAGAATCATTTGTTTACACGTACTCTAGCTTTTGTCATTCCGTATGTTGGTCGATCTCTGCACAAACCCAGTTCTCTTATTCTGACTGTAACCATTACACTAAGTCAATGGTTCTTTTTAATTGATACCACTCAAATTTTCTTTGAGGTTTATGATGACTGCTATTGGTGTATGGTTTAGGCTTGTTGCGTTGCTTGCTTTTCATTTGCCAAGTGTATGTAAAAGTTGAAGCCTCACTTCTCCAGGTGCATAAAGCTTATTGTTGGGTTGAATTGATTTGACCTGTTGATTCATGAATGACTCGTTTGACAGCAGGAGATCATTCTAGGCCCAAGGCGCAGTCATTGTCGTCCACTACTAATTCGTTCCCAGTGCAACTGATGTCTTCATCGTACATCATGATTTGGAGTTACATAGAACTGTTTTGTATCATGTAGCTTCGACTAACCGATTAACCATTTAGTAATTGGAATATTGGTTGTTCGAGGGTTCCTCCTTGATTCTGTACTTTCTAAGACCAATGGTGACAAGTATCATGCTGGTTTCGCTCCATGCTTCTATAGTCTTGTGTCACGTGACCACTCATGTTGTCACTGATGCGGAAACTAAAGCCGTGCATGTAGCTGCTTTGTCTGTCTACCTCTGCTTGTTGCACTCTGTTTAGCCATTTCTGAAAAAAACCGAAGCCATAACCTTCCGAACCGGTACAACGTCAACACCTTGCCAAAATAGTGCTAGATGGTTGGCCTGGTGCTGATAGGCGTTTGTAGTTGATCTCAGTCAAGCCATGTTGTCTGTCACTATTAGGTTGTTATTGACTTATTTCTACTCTGTGATGTCTGTCAGTGTGACGTGCTTGGTGGGTTTCTGCTTTAAAGCTTTTTTTATAGCATTTTAATCGAGGATAACAGCGAACCTGGTTATGCTTATTCGTGTGGATGCTTTTTTTTCTGTTAAACGTGCATTTGTCTCTTTCTTACTCAGTTCCTTACCGTTCCCGGTTTGCGGGGCGGCAGCTTTCGCTGCCTGTTCGTTGACTCGTCGATGCTCCAGCCTGGCGTTTGCTAAGTACGGCCGCTCAATGGTCACAGCACACATGTTGCCTGAGATTCAACATGCGTTTCAGCAGCTTTTCGGTATGTGAACTCACTCCATGTTCTTGTCTTCCTGAAGTTCTTTGTTTCCAAACAAACTTCTTGATCCTTCTATCCACGAAATGGATTATGTATGTTGCCTTTTGATTCCTTCATCTGGTTATTTATAAATTATGGTACAGCGCAATCATTCGCCTCCTTCTTGATCAATTACCTGTACGCTATGGTTCCCTCAGAGATTCCACTTGATTGTTTTTCATAGGTTTTGGAAAGACTAGCGTAGAAATCTGCAACCTTCGAGGCAGAGGCCGGATGTCATTTAATGGATTAAATTCCGGACCACATTAATCTATAGCTGATCGATTAATTTCGTTGTGTTAACCACAACGAGCCCAGTATTTTTTTTGTTATTGAAATACTGCTCAAGTGATGAAATCGCAGGTGGGACAAATTGGCGTGATATTTGATGTCGTTTTCCCACGTTGTCTTGTCAGAATTAGGTGGCACGCTGGATGTATTCATATGCTGACTCATTCAAACGGACATCAGTCAGCTGGGCCCGTAGCTCTTACCCTCTGTGTATATCGCATTTGTGATGAGTTACATGCATATTATTACCGCAGTTTGTATGAGTCCCATATTTAACGAAAGATTTGCTGCTAAATTCTAGTAGCCGTCAGCACGAGATTATGTTCTCAGTTGATCACTGCACTACATTCGGTAATGGATGACCAAGTCGGAGGCGTGATTATCCCAACACTCGGTGGAATATCTCGACACGATGGTGAGATATAGCCTAAGTCCATATCAGATAAATTGTGGACAACACAAGCGACCGGACTTGTCTTCACTCAACAAAATCAGGCTAACGAATAGCACATAGCTGGCAAAGCAAAGTTCCGACAGGAATTATCAACCGTATATACAGAACCAGCCAGAGTTGCACACGACGTTTAGGTCGAAATCGTGGCTGCTTTGTGGACCGGGATTCCAGTTCATAAACGCGAGCATACATGTGGTATTGGAACGTGCGAGTTGGACAGTAAGGATCTTGCTTTATTCCAGTGGAACATTTTCTAGGACGGTACTCTTTGAAACGTTCCAGCGTTGCATATCAGGGACTCCGTACGATGAGTGTCCCACCAATAAACGGAGCTGTCCTGGTCAAGATCGGTAGACAGCGTGGTTTTGCATGTGTGGGCGTGTGTTATGCCTGGTCTTTACAAGAGCGGTCAGTTGAGCTTTTCTCGCATTATTGATTTACGTTGTTGATTGGCTAACAAGAATTTTGCACCCTTCGGGCAATCCCATTTGAAGATGTACTACTGTTGACTGTTAATATTGTCAGTACCGTTTATAAATAGTTTATTTTTTTATAAATTAAAAACTTGTCTGAATCGAGTAAATTCGTGTTTCTAATAAACTTTTACCATAACACTGGGACACTTATGGAAAATCAGAGTGTTTTAAAAATTTGTTCCTTTGGAATGGCCCGGTATTTAGTTTTCGTAATTTCTATCGGACGGTTTCGTTTGTGCTCTCAACGCAAAGACCGGCCATCAGTCGTACATGATTAGAGTGCTGTGTTTTCCCAGAGTGGAACTGGTCATTGATTATTAGCGTACCAACCATGTGATCGTGAACACTAAGAGTAGTATTGAACTAAGGTACACAGTAAAGACTAAGCGCATGAATATTTTATAGGAATGTGAGCATAGATCAATAGATACGTTCACTTCACGTCCAAGTATGTTGATATGCGCTGGACAACACATAATTGATTGCAGCTTTCACATTCTCATAGGGTTTCATTCACTTCCGTTCGAAGAAAAGCATTACTGACCAGTTACTTTATCTATCCTCAAGACTATCGGTCAGTCTGATTGGGATTCACGAGTGAATGTAGCTGAGCGTTTGCATCTGGTAATTCAGTCTTGCCTAATGCATGGTCGGTGGTCGACACGTTTGCCTCATGTAAGCAGGGCCGGAGTTATAATGGGAAGGATGTGCATTACTGATGAGCTTTAACAAGGACGAATCTAGCGCTTCTTTTCGAAAGGGGCTAGCCGAAAAGTCTGTGGGAATGTGACAACTGCCATCAGTTGTTAATGTTGTTTGGCTTAACGTTAACCAAGTCCCCTACAACGCATTAGAAAAGACTTTTAAACTTGACATGCTTGCCTTACATGAATTCAATTATTATGTGGTCTGAACTAACTGTTCGATGTCTTGAACCCTTCAGTTTGCTACAGGCTGGGGAAATGCATGGTCTCGTGATGCATAAGGCCTTGAACAATACGCGCATTTGTGTGATCCATTGAAATTCTGGTCCATTCTAAGAAGGCACCATTCTGATGATGTTGCTTTACTTAACCGTTGTTTAATTCATCCCTAATTTGCGATCCGTTGAAAGTCTTGCAGGACGCAAGGCAAGTCGGTTGCAGGGCCCTGTGTAGTAACTGGTTCCGAAGATCACCGATTGATAATCACTTTCCGACGCTTATAACTGTCCGTTGATGCCGAAAGGTAGCCTGAGTTTGTGGCTCACTTACTGACTCCGTCTTCGAATTAGCCCGTCTTAGTTACTCTATCCAGGACACGTTTGCGCATAAGCGTTACCGCAAGTGGCTTGCACCGCATCACTTGCGGTTCCACTCATGCACTTTATATTCACTTTCTCAAATGGGACACAGTGTCATGTATTGTATGGCGTTGGCAGTGTTCAAAGTGAGTCGTGTAATTGGACAAACCCGGTTAACACGTCAACTGTAACTATAAGCCAGCTGCTGCCTGTCACATTGCTTGCAGCATAATCTTTTATTCTTGCCAACAGGGAATTTGAGGAAATATTAAATTATGTTACTTTATAAGCTGCCAAACTGTAGGCCTGCAGGGCTCAGGTGAATACATAGGATAGGATTGGTGACAATGAAATGCAGGTAACTTTCGAAGGATGTGACCTTTAGGAAGGTGGAGTAAAGCAGACAGCCACACAACTATAACTGTATCTGAAACCGTAGCAGGTTTTTTCTCAACGTTAACCGGCAACTGAGTTTTTGTATCAAAGCAGTGAGCTAGATGATTTCGGTCTACAGGCTAGCGAACATTACTTTTCATTCTGGGACCATGAGTTGTGTACTCATGTTTCGCGTAGTTGTTTTCTTCAGTCTTGAGTTCTTTCAGTATCCTTATTAAAACCCAATATCGAGTTTCCAAATATTTATGTCAATTGTTTGTATAATTCACCTTCTGAAATAACTATTTTCAGCTGGTCTAATGGTTTAAAGTGGACATTCTATTGTATTCCATTCTCCCATTCTACTTTGTCATGAACAACCTTCATCATCGTTCCTTTTTGCAACTCATTAATCCTTATAGTCATATCCACTTCACACGCATGCGAACAACTCGAAGTTTTTCATTTTTGCATATTTGGACAGACCAAACTAGCCTAGAATGCAGACTTCTAGCCTAGAGTATCCAAATAACTGGTTGATCAAAATCTCCCACCATCCAGAACATAGATCTTGCAGGAGGTCCTTAGAATTGCGATATGTCAAACGGAGCATTCTTCATGACAGTTCGTGTAACAAGTTTATTAGGTATATCAGTAGGAAAGTGAAGCGTATTCTGGTCATCGATCATTTGACTTGGATGACGGAGAAAGTTAAGGAAATGGAGACCGTTTTCGTCACAGGGAACAGTAACAAACTTTCTAAAATTAGCTGTGCTACTGGCCCATTTCATCCGTTCGCCGATAAAACCATCATCGAAGTAGACTATGCACTCATCCATAATTAGTCCTAAAGTTTAGAGCTCTGTGCAGAACACTGTAGGCCTATGTAGCCGACTTTCCGCTTTTACTGTACTACCGTTGCAACTTCGCAATATAGAACCCTGGGCAATAGATTTATTGCCACCCACATTACTGTGGTCCGCAACTGCATTTGGGCTCTCGAACGCAATGAGGTTATTGGCCAAGATGATCTCATATAGACACTTTTGAAAGAAGGTGGGGAGGCGTTAGTAGACGTACAACATCCCTCTCTCTTGGTGTCTTTAATAGCATAGGGAAGAACAGGCAAGATTTATTGACGAGGATGTAGTGATGAAATTTTTCCTCTTTGCCAAGTTCGGGAGCAACGTTATACCTATCGCCGATCAAAAATTGTATTTCTCAACTGTAAAGGTGTGCTCGATTCAGTGGACTGAATCACTTTTTCAGAGTCGCTCAGACGCAGGGGTTGTTTTGAACATACTGTGTTACTCACTGTAGGTTGGGTTTGTCTCTCGAACTGGGACCCTCGTGATTGTGGGAGTCGGTGGCTGGAGACGTTAGGTGAGAGCGTGAATGTTATCGTCGTTTGGCCTAGTTACTTCTGAGATAAGTGCGCTTAATGGAACGAGGCAGCACACTGTTTTACCATGACGCACCACCCTCATTTACAGTTTGTTTTGCTCGCGAGATGAAGGCACCTTGGTTTTGAATGCATGAGTTTGGACGTCAACTTTTTATTAGCTAAGTCCTTTCTTTTTTATTGGTGGGATTAACTTTTTCCATGGTTGCATGGCAATTATGCTTCAGCGTGAGCTACCGATGCATTGCTGCCCGTGTTGGTATATCGGCGGCTGCACATTTCACTCAACAAAAGTCGGGAGTTATTATCACCTGAATACTGATCGTGTCATTCTAGCTCTCTTTCATCCGCTAATCAACTTACTGAATGATGCCTGAATAAAAACCCCGCACCGCCATATCTTTGGATCAGTTCGTTTAAACCACTAGTTTGTTACACATTCCAGCACGGTTTGTTCGGACGTTATGTCTCACTCAGCGAGCCTCTGCTGTGGGTTACTGATCGTCGCCTTTCGGTCAATGAATGTATTTGACTTAAGGATCAATTGGTTCATCATCAATCCAGCATTTCCGTAATTCACCCAAACTAACTCTTCATTCACTATGTGTACGTCTCTTGTTGTGGGCAATGTCTTTGAGTACTGTGCCTGAAATGGACTATGGTTTCTCTCCCAATCAGCTGAGTTGTTACGACCTTACTAATAAAGACGCTGGTGGTCGACCATTGAATGCATACATGCATTTTCCGATCGAGTGGGCCAAATCTCAAATCTCTTCAGCCAGATAGCTCATATGCATCGAATGTCTGTGATTTCCATGAATGCCGAAAGCCAGAGGATGCACAATACGCTTTGGCTCTCTGCTGCTTTTGAATGTCACTCGTCTCACTCCTTTCATGTTTTTCTGTAATTAGATAAAATATGGCGAGATGGTTGTACGATTTCCACGAAGATGTTCAGCAACACGTAGCGGTAAACCAACGGTCCCAAACAGTCAAAACAAGATTGAATCACAATTCCGCAATACTATTGACCAAGTTATCAAGGCAAATAATTAGACATCCTCAACAGTTTCGATCGACGGATCGTTTCCGGAAAAGGAATTACCTATTGGAGCCAAACAGGCTAAAAACGAACTATAATCACATAATATGACATTCATACCCAAATGGGTCCTTTCGAGCACTCAACAGGTTTCAAAACAATGGGAGCGAGCCGAGCACCTCCTCAAAGGTGGTGCCAGTTTATAATGGTGATTGGGAAACCGCTGTTGCAAGCAACCATTACCGCATCCGTCCGGTTGGCATGTAATACGGTCTTGGGTGGTATCCAACACAGTTGATGAGCCCAAGTGGAGACCAGCCTATGTCTTTCGAGTATTCACTCACAACCGCGATGAAAGTCCGATCGATCAATGCGGTCCAAGCCGAGTGATGCAGGAAGCACTGAAAACAAGCTTGTTTGCTACGTGTTTTTTCTCATGACTAAACTGTGCATATTCACGATACTCAAACAAACTAAAGACCCCACTGTACTGAAAGAACTTAATAAGTATATTAAGTTCAGCACACAAATGGCAAATACGGTCGTCGAGTTTTTCGAACAATGTATGAAACGCTTAGAATTTCCGAGGCGATACTGGACCATCCTCAGACAAAATCGTACTAACATCAACGGGACTTCACTACAGCGACTAGCTCTAAATGAGAAGGACACATGGACGAGCAGGGCATGTGACTTAGACTACAAGCAGACTGTTTCCGCGAGGATATTAGCAGAGTTGTCACCGAAAGAGGCAAACGAGTTTGAGAGTTACGTTCAACAGATTAGAAGCACTGAAAACAAGCTTGTTTGCTACGCGTTTTTTCTCATGATGCAGAAAAGTCAGCCAAATGATAGGACAACGACAACGGCTCTCAGTAGTGAACTGGATGGACGACAGCTTAGTCAAACATAAATGTAAATCGAAACACGAATGAAATGCCGGTTGACCAAATAGGTCAATAAACGAATCAGCAGTTGCACCGTTCATAGTAATATACACTTTCATTTGGGATCGCTTATAAACCTATGTTGTGCAAATAAACGAGCGCATTTGGTGCATTTATTTGACAGCGGGATGCAAGGAACAGAATAGAGCGATTCATGAAAAACTGCAGCAAAGTGTATTGCAAGCTAATTTTCATCAGTTGGATATTACAAATGAGAACAGTCGTAAGACCCTGACTGCTTTTATGAAGAAAACTTAATCGAACGGTATAAATGTGATCGTTAGTAATGTCGGAATCGTCTACAAGGCAGTGAAGTACTTGTTTTGTGAAGTTATTTACTTTGCGCCAGCCAGGTTATCTGTAAGCACCGGCGGCTATCCAAAACCAATCTCATGTAGGACAATTGGTTAAGGACTGACAAACCACAGCCTCTGGATCCACCAGGTTGGGGGCTAGAAGAAAGTTGGCATCTGTTTTCAGAAAAATGTGCCAGTTATGCTACACTGCCACCCACTTGCTGCCTTGTGGTACAGGCTTTTGAGCCAAAGATTTTGGCTCAGAACCCTAATCGTTCTCCTGTCTAGGTCTGGGCATCCTGGCAGTATCTCATTCCACATACTACCATGAATAAACACAACATCAGCAATCCCACACTGCATAGACCGTCTCGCAGTATAAAACGGGTCGCCACATCTGCTGCATACAACAAGGTGGATAAGAGAAAACATGCTACTGTTGACCCCTCCCTACTGTTCTATCAGACAGCTCTCAGGCCCTTGCCCATAGGTTCCACAATAGGTATAGCTAATCATAGTAACACTGTGTCGGTTAGTCCCACCTCCTACAACTCAGACCTCCCTCGTCTCTTGTTTAGGCCTAGAGTGCGAGTTAACATGGGTGCCTTCAAAGTTCGCACGCTAGAACAGATCAGTCAGCATGCCGCTCTCGCACGAACGTTAGATTCGTTGAATATCGATGTCTGCCGTATCTCGGAAAATAGAATCCGGGACAGTAGTCCAAGTCTGGAACTAACAACACTCGCACTGTCTACTCAATACAGGTTGTACACTTCAGGTGATTCCACGGCCGTCGTTACCGGTCAGATTGGAATAGATACAGTACTAAGCACGACGGTTGCGGCTGCATTAGTGGATTGGGTTCCTGTCAAGATTAAACTTTGTGCCGTCCACCTGGCGAGCTCTAGACGCAAGACTCCGAAATCTGTTCATTGTTTCTGTTTGCGCTCCTACTGGATGCAGTGATATCGGCGTGAAGGACGCTTTTTACTCGAATCTGGCCGCTCTCCTTCGGTCAACGCGTCGTCCTGATACAGTCATTCTGGTCAGGGATATGAATGCCCAGGTCGGCCACCTTCATGAGGCCGAATCTCGTCTGGGTGGTCAGTTTGGGATAGCATCACATCATTCAGATAATGGCGGGCGATTGCTGCAACTGCACGCTGAGCACAAACTATTTTTAGCCGGCACTGGTTTTAGGCACCGTGCACGTCATTGCTATCCTTGGCGCCCGCCTTGGATTCAGGCCTAGTCTCAGATAGACCACATAGCTGTGAGTTATAGGTGGCGTGGTTCGATTCATGACTGTCGTTCTCACTGGAGAACGTACTTGGATTCGGACCATGTGTTGGTACGTTGTCGTCTTGTTCTTACCTTTGCTGGGCAACGACTAGCTGTTGACAAGCTGACTTTACCACCGGTAAAGCATAAGTACCAAACCAGCTCCGGAACCGACGTTGCTAATAGTTGCTGGAGTCAAAACTCACAGGCCATTGGGGAAGCAGGCACTGTAACATGTAGCACGAGGGTGCATTGGTTGGACAGACATTGGATCTCAGAGCTATCCCTGAAGTTGTTAGAAGCCAGACGGAACATTCCTCCTAACAGTTCGTATAACAAGACTAGAGGTATTCGTAGGAAACTGAAACATAATCTGAAGGGGGATCGTGAGGCTTGGTTGGTGGGAAAAGCTAAGGAGTTGAAGACCAATTTTGCTTTAGTGAATACCGGCAAACTCTAAGCTGATCCGTGTGACTGATTCCATGCGACTGTTTTCAGCGAAGCTATGAGCGTGACAGATGACACACTCATCTTTAATAAACCCAGAAGGTTAGATCGGAACATTTCGAAGGTCAATTCAGCTGGTTTCCTGCTTCTACTTCGTTGCCAGCACATACTGGGTATGNTTTTCAACACATTACAACCGTGATATTTTGCGTCAGAATATTACTGACGTATTTGTGACAGGCGCTAGAGACGGCGTACACGGTTGTATGCGATGGCTCACGTACATCAGCGAACACTGCACATTTTTTGTGTAATGTAGATTTGGAACCACCCAATAGGACTGAAGTCTGTAAGTGCATTTCGGTACTTAAACGTAATAGGGCTGTCAGTCCACGTAACCTCGCGGTGGCACTTGTCAAAGAAGATGGGGAGGCATTGGTACAGGTTTTGACACAGTTGTTTCAACTTGTTCGGATAACGAAGACCATTACTCTGTAGTGGGGTTGCGCGGTGGTAGTTCCCATACTCAAGGTAAGAATCCGGGGCTCCTGCGGAAATCATAGTGGAATTAGTTTGACCCCGGTTATTTGTAGGGTTCTGGCACCGATTATACTTCGTCGACCCACTGAAACTCGGGAGGTAAACATTAGGGAAGAACAAGCAGGGTTTCGCCTCGGGCAAGGATGTTTTGAACAAATTCTTATTCTTCGTCAAATTCTGGAGCAGCGTCATTTGTACCGACAGCCAACAATGACCGTATTTCTCGATTTTAAAGGTGCGTTCAATTCGGTGGACCGATCTACACTTTTGGATTCGCTTAAACGCAGGGTTGTACTGAACAAGTTTGTGAACGTATCGGCTCTCTGTTCCCACACTTCAGCTCAGGTTGGGGGGTTACGGTGGACTGTATGACAGTTTCAACACCAGTGGTAGCGTACGTCAAGACTGTCCGCTTTCATCATTTTTGTTTAATTTTATCACAGACGAAGTAATGAGGGACTCTCGGCGGTACTCACGAGATGCCGGCATGGACCTCCTACCTGGTGAGAGACTGACTGATATTGATTACGCTGATGATAAGGTGTTGCTCTTTGACCACTTTCAAGCAGCACAAACAGTGTTAGACGCTGTTTCATGTTCTGGTAAATACTGCGGAATGCGCTTCTTAGCCTCAGAATGCAAGGTGCTTGTGTGGGATTGCTGTGATAACTGAGAGTTAATGTTAGACAATGGGGCCATGGAGGTTGTTGACCAGTCTGTATACCTGTGAAGTTGCATCAGCGGCGGCAGAGATGTGGTGACTGAAATGAAAGTGAGTATCTCTAAGGCTAGGGCTGTGTTCGCTGATCTGAGGCACTTATGGTGACAGAGAGGTATTTCTCTGAGGTTTGAGGGTCACGTATATAAAGTGACAATAAGGTCTGTATTACTTTGCGGCAGCGAAACTTGGCCGTTCAAGGTAGAGTACTTGAAACGTCTTCAGGTGTTCAACGATCGATGTCTGTGTTCAGTCACTCGTACCGGGCGGCACCAGTGCTTAAGCATCGAGGAGGTTAGGACGCGGTTTTTTGGCACTGATTGTCAAACGAGTTTTTTTGTTCACTCCTTACACTCGCACGGACCTAGATAGTTAAGTCATGTATCATGGATGCCAGTTAGTCGTCTGTCACACCGAGCACTCTTTGTCGACGCTGCGGCCGATTGACTGAAGGTGCGAAATGAACAGATGATGACTTGGCGTGTAGAAATGAAATCGTTCACGAACGGGTTTGGTCACTGTAGATCGGGTTCCTTTGCCTGGCTGGGCCCTCGCGACTCACAGAATCGGTGACTGGAGACGTTTGGTGGCTAGCCGAGATCAGTGGCGTGCATGTTGTTTATCCGGGCAGTGAAAGCTGTCTTTCTTTTGACACATTACTTTCGCTTACAGCTCGGTTTTTTGTTTGCAAAATGTAACTTCCTTGGTGTTTAATTGCTTGAATATGAACATAGCTATTTTTGGTAGTTAGTACCCTTACTATCCCCTTCCTTTTTTCCCTTGCTATATGTGATTCGCTTTTTTCCTTTCTCACGGTTGTATGGCAGTTAAGCATCCGTGTGAACCGCTGATATTTTGTTGTCTGTGATGATGATGATGCATGTTGTGTTGTCGCTCTTTCTTACAATTATCTGAAAATAGCACGTTCCGTCCATTCAACTCTGTTACAGATAGAATGTAGAATTGCGTTATTTTTATTGCACCTTTCTACAACGCCCCCATTTTAAGCGAGCGCTTCAGGTCGGTCCGTGACGTGTCCACTGTATTGCCATACTGTACCTTCCCGATCTGTACAACCTTGCCATTGTGAATACCAGCCATAGTCATGGTCTGGGTTAGAGAAGTTTGATAGGCGTCAGTGGGCAACTTTACAAAAATTGTCAGAGAGGCCGTACTGATTAATGTCCACTCTCTGGAGGTGGTACGGATACCTTCGCAACCTGTCGAAAGATTTCCAAGCTGCAATTCAAGTTTGAAGGGTTGCTGATGAATAACACGTTTTTGTCCGGATGAAACTGCGCTATTTATTTGTGTACGTCCTAAGATAAACCTCGCATTGAAGAGAGAGTATTGTTAGTTAGATGCGCTTAACAACCAAATGGCATAAAGATTGAGAAGTTGACAACGTTGGTCATCACAATATGTAAAATCCGAACGTGTTCGAAAGTGAGTGTGTGTCAACTCTCTGTGAAACCTGTTCAAAGTTATGGGTGGTAGAAACGATTTCCTCTTGTTCGAGGTTCTTGATAACAAGTCAGCACTTGTTGTTGGAAAGTTACCGATTCTTATTAACATCTGTCCCGCACCCGCAAAACTGTCCGAGTTGTATGCAACATATATTGACAAATATTGAGTCGATTATTCAGCCTTCTCATCCAAGGGCCACTCAAACAATTATACTGATACACAAAATGTTTGGTACGATGATATCAATTAGTGATGTAAAGTAGGTAAGCATATCTAACTACGTCCTGCACGTAGTAATCTAGGACACTCCTGTGTAATGTCATCAGGCGGTTTAAGATGGCGTTTCACTTTTCGCCATCGGGTTATGTTCCGAACATTATGAACTTTACGGAAAACGGAAGGGAACCATGCAAAACTGATTTCATTCTTAGGAGGAGAATTTCGATCACCTAAACCTTCCAGCTTTGAACGGGAGAGGTACACAATTTTTGCTGTTTCTACTGAAATTGTTGAAATTGCGAATTTCACGTAGGGTCATGGAATGCACCGACGACTATTAGGAGGACACAAGAAAGCGCAAACAGATATCAACTAGAAAACAGTGAGGAGACACATCGACCTAATGTACGAAAACATTAGCTCCAAGACTTCGACTGTATAAACAAGAATAATCGAAAGATACCTCTATGAGTGGCCAGCCCTGTTTATGATCTGCAAGTGGATTTACACGGACCGCCAGAACAATAACACATCTGATAAGCATGTAGTTAATAATGTCATCAGTTTGCCACTGAGCGGCTTTAACGATTTATGCGACTTCATTTTAACTAAGAAAGCCTAAGTGTGGAATCGCGGAGTAAAGTGAACGAGGCAGTTACTGTTTCTTCTCAGTAAGGCTAGGCAAGCTTAATACCGCTCATAAGTGAACGTGACTAAGCATTTAGTTATGTTAATTCGGTGTTGCCGAAGGTGAATTCAATCGTGCAGTGTTTTACACGGTTGCCTTTTGAGGACGTGAGCCACAGTTTAAATTCTGTTAGTGGAAGAAATACGTACTGTTTCCGTGCCCCAATAATAGTGAAATTCGGGTCCTTTGCTCGCTTTTTAAAAGGACTGGCTGTAGAGTCTCACCACGAAAGCCGCGGCTGAAAGTGGACGAAGTTCAACTTATTTAAAATGTAATTATTATCAGTAGACTGACGATAAGATGACAACGAAGGCTGAAACTGGGATGGTGCGACAGTTTGTAACTGTTCGCCCGACCCTTTTACAACTTCCAACACCTTGGAGCGATAATCTTTCTAGATTCCGAAGCATAGTCTTTCTAGCGAGGTTTTATTGTTGCCTATATTTACCCAATCAGAATCACTACTTACTGGGTTTAACAGTCTCACCATGACCGCTGATGTTACGTTCACATGAACCTTCCGATCAGTTCTGTTAGAAAAAAAAATACTAAATTCGAATGGTTTCCTCGAGTTCAAAGGATTTTATAGGAGAGAGAAAGATCTTTGCTTGTGTGTTCCTGTCTGTTGGTCAACGAAGAATTGTTGGGTAGTTCATCAGTTAGAACGGAAAAACGAATGAAATTAAATAAAAGCTAAATTCATTGAAATAGCTGGCTGCAATCACTTCATCAACGAACATTAACAACATTCAGTTAGTCATGAGCAGCTGCCGACCTGTGAAACTGGGCTAGTATAACGGTTAGGAAACTTGTAGTGCCGGTTGTCCCTCACGTATATGCCGATCGAGCAATATTTTTAAACTTCCAGCCGTGACCGCAGAGTCGGGCAATGCGTCCCAATGTGAACAAATTTCAACTGTGAAACAGTTCTGCCTACAGAGTAACCTGCCTGTTCTTTTTAAATATTCATCCTTATTTAGTGGGAGATGTGCCAGTAGGTTATCCTGGGCGTGGAGTATTTTGTGGACAAGAATTAGGTCTCCCCTGAAATATCTGTAATCTCTTGAGAATTGATCCAATTCTGCGAGTCTTTCCGGGTAAGGGGCTATCTTTAGTGTCATATTTCTCTTAGTGTCCCGTTTCTGAACAATCTCAATAAGTGCCAAATCTTAAGGTGAGGACGACAGGCCTGTACGTTTGTTTCCAGGTTCAGGCGGAGTTTGTAAGCGAACATGGCGGAAGACGCTTCAGGGTGGGAGCCTCCACAAGTTTTTCCTAGGAAGTTGGGGGTCGTTTGTACTTGTTTATCGAATCAATCGATTAACTCGATTTAAACATGGACTGTACAAGTTAGTTAGATAAAGGCGAGAAGAGTGAACAAGAAAAATTATAAAGTACAAAATGCTGTACAAAACGCTACACTCTAGAACTCGCCAGAAGTTTGTGTCATCGGCGTAGAGCAACATCGGCTATTTGACTACACTGGGTAGTTCAAGAACCAAAAGAATGAATAACAGATATCCTAATATTGATCCTTACGGAACACCGTTGTTGGGTGTAAACCACTTTGACTGCTATCCATTCACCTTGAAGTTGAACCTATATCCAATCACGTAATCTTCTTGCCAAGCGACTAGACGTTCATTAAGGTCAGTCACTCAGCTTCCGTAACAGGAGGGAATGATCGACCTTGTCACAGTCTCTGGAAAAGTCGGAACATAGCACGTCTGAAGCTAACCTTACGTCTGCAGTCTTCATCAAAATATCACGAGCAATCAACCGGTTCGTGACGCATCATTATCTCCTTCGGAGACCATGTTGTTCCTTGGTAATAGGTTGGAAGTCTTCAACCTTGGCCAGGAGACAGTCATCTGATATGCTCCTCATTACTTAAGAGACTGCAGGAATCAACGCTATTGATCGAGTTTTTGCTGGCTGGTCCCGGCACCCACCTTTGAAGATAGGAATAACTGTGAACTCTTTCCAGACCTTCGATAAACGGCCGGTTGATAAGGAACTATTGAAAAGTGCTGTAAATGGTTCTGCCATTTCGGAGACGCAGGCTTCCAGAACGACAGAGAATATCAAGTCTAGATCGAGTGATTTATAGGTTATTAGGTTCTTTGATTTGACTCATGACACTGGAATTTAGGATGATTCAGTCAAGTTACCGCGTATGCCCTCAAAGTAGTTCGTGATTTTCAGCCATGTGCACTTACGTTATGTTTGCCCAGAGTGTTGGCCACCTGCGCATCTGTGTTGGTACGTCTAATAGAGGTTTGCAGTTGCCAAAAACCAACCTTACTTCTTGTATGTACTGAGATTTTGCTGTAGAAAAGCTTAGTATTCAGCTTTTGGGTGAGACCGCGTTGATAGCAAAACCGCTGTTCTTTGATGGCAGCCGTAGTTCGATTGTGCCACATAAACTATTCAACAAACGCAAGTTCAGTTTGTTCCGAGTGGTACTCCCTCCAGACTGAACTTTTCAGTGTAACCAAACGTTTGGTTCCAATCCGTAGGCGCCTACTAAGCCTGGCACACCTTACTGAAACTTTTCCTCAACGATGACCTGTTGGTGACAATTTAAGCTGAGTGTAATGAAGGAGCCAGGACATTCAACCTTGCATCAATATTAATGTTCATTTACCTTTGCGCTCGTGAAGTTAACGGGAGTTGATGACTACATCACGTTTGTCTTGACCAGAACACCACACGTACGGTTTTTCGGCAGTCTTTTGTTCAGTTCTTGTTGAGGAGGACTGAACTGAACAATAGAAACGGTAGATTTTTTGAGTGTTCTCTTATGGTGTTATAATTCACATAATTTTACAAAGATGACGAAGTGAAGTACGTACACCGGTAGACAGAAAATAGTAGACAGGAGCAGTTATCATCGGTAATTGATGAGGAAAGAAGCAAAGCACTCATTCTCAAATTGCTTAACTTTAAATTTGCAGTGGTTATGTACTTAATCGAAATTGCCGAAGCAATTCTTCATCATTATCGTGGTCTGACTCTGCAGAGATCGGTTGTGGCCTGTGTCGGATACTGCTCATCAGCTTGGTAGCAGTTTCACTCGATTAGGAGTGATTTCATCACGATCGATATGTTGATCGTCAGACGCCAGAATTTTGCCATCGTTAATGGGACGAGCCAGGTGCGCCACGTTATTACGCCTTATCTGACCCGGAAGCGGCGAATGTGCTGTTGCGGTCTAGAAAGTTCGACTAAATGATTCCCGAAGACTGCCATGCCTACGTGCACTGGTGACATTGGAATGGTGTCCGCTGTGATAGCTAATTAAGATGAACCAAGTTGTTGGAACCGGAAATCGAGTCTTGACACCGCTGAGTGACGGTATGATAAACTACGTAATAGAATCTCAAGTTAAACGTTGCTCATGAGCGAGTAGATTTCACTGGGTACTATGGTGATCTGTTTAAACTTCTTTGGCGCAGACATCCCAGTTTGTTACAAACCAGAGCTAACCTTGACTAAGTCAAACTGCACACTCCGAGGGAAAAAGCCAATCCAATCAACTAGAGGTAAGTCAGAAGTGCGATTCATTTGTATAAGATCAGATCTTCGGAAGTTCCAATCTGTGAACCGTAGTCACTGCGGACGAATAAGAAGCTTCTCTATGGTTTGCTTTGCAGGGACATTAACAAATTTCTTTTAGGAAGCTTATGTAATAACTCGTTGTCAGTACCGTCTTGTAAATAGCGTCCTGTGCAGTTATAATTCCATACTCTGGGTTTCACTATGATAAAGCTTTACAGCAATGACTACTGTGAGAAAACTGCTGTTTGATGTGGTATCTAAAGCGATCTGGAAGCAATCGAACTGATGAAATGACATTTTCGGTTAAGGCAATGTTTGAACCTTATGGTATAGTAAATTGCTAAAATTTGACTTAATCCAGGGGTCGTTATGAAGATACACCATAGTTACAACTTGAAAGTCACCAGGGGGTTGGCAGGCATAATACAGCGTTGTTTGAACGATGTACTTTGTAGTACCCCGAACGCTTCCACATATCTGGAGATGTTATCTCATGCAGTGCTTAACATCAACAGTTGTTGTGTTACTCAATATCATCAAATTCTATCCAAATGGGGGTCCCGGAACAATTTTCAGGTACTGCTGGACAAAAATTTTCCCGGCAGAAAGATTAGAAGTGACGAATGGATAACGCGGTCTGCCTAGCTCCCTACTGTAAAACCTTCATACTTCTGTATCTACACGGTGTTACATCCGAATCCTCTTCAGTCAAAATCTGTTAATTACGGTTAACACAAATGATGTTTCTCTTACCAACAACGTCGCCATTAGGTGACGGTACGCGTCACTTAATGAAAAATTTCCCTGTACAATCAAATCAATGTGAATCGAAGGAGTAGGCCATCTGATCACCTCTCCTTTTGTATCACGCGATTCGTACACCACTTTGGTGATCCCATAGCAACTCATCTTGAACACTTGCTTGTGGAGAATTTCTCCACGGGACGACCCGTTCCTCAGTGACTTGTTTAATCCACCAACTGCATCAGCCAGGAGATTGCTGTAAGCGTTAGCGATAACTGTCAGTTTGTGCTGTATTACTTTTCACGTCAAACTCAAAAGTTATCCAGGCTTGACATTTTGGCTATCGTTGGGCTGTTTTAAGCTCGCCAATTATGTAATTTCTAGTTTACCTGAGTATAGTGTTGTTGGTAGTGTTTGAGTGGTTTCTTTGTGTGCGAATCTCCCATCCTAGCTCGCATTACCTCTAGTCTGTTAGAACCAGGACGCTGATTTTATACGTCTTTTGTCACTAGCCCCACTCATGCCCCTAACAAAGACAGTTGTTGATCTGTAATTAAGAATTATAGCATGAATTATAGGTTCATAAATCGAGTTGGTATCCGACTGGCTTTATTCCAGTAATCTGGTTCATCCGACGATCGCTATAAACAACCATCACAATTAGCATCACACTGTTTTTAACGGCACAGTTAGCCGTTACAGTTTCCGGACATTATTCAGCCGAACTAGAACGAGTAGGCGACGCTTGTGGCTGACATCAGATATCTACCATGCACTGCTGACTTTCTCACAGCTCTCCCACCCGTAATCTTTATGTTGTGGCATGCATACCTTATCTGCTGGTGAGTGTTGTTAACACGTTGACCCACTTGTCTCTCCATGTGGTCAGGCAGACTGGGCCTTGACGTCCACTCGATAACTCATGTGACCGATGATCGCAGGCAATACGACGCGGTTGACCGTAAGAGTTTGTGATCATACGTCATTTGAACAGACTGAGTGGACTGTCCGTGGGGTTGTCCTTGAGTGTCTGAACCGCTAGCTAGAGGCGTCAGCTTTCTCCTTACCTCCTCGCCGGGTCGGTTCTAGTATGCGGGTTCACCCAATAAAATTCACTGAATATATTTTGATATTCAACTAGCAAGGAAATACACATTTGTTTTGAGCTCAGGGTGATAATTTGTACTTCAGCAGGAAAGTACAGATGAGTAGATAGCAAGCTGTGGGTTGTGTGAACACAGTTGACGTTTTCAGGGAAGCATGTCTTACAGTTGGTAGTCAATCCCTTCCACGAATCAATCGCCCTAATAAAAAAGACCAATAAAAATATGTCTCCTGTCCACTGTCGCTTTATAAGCAATTCACGACTTGGATTTGCAGACTATATTCGGATGATCGTTTTCAGTAAGTTTGTTTGTCAGAGGTTTCAGTTTGTCATCAGCACAATGTTTCTTGAACAGATTTTTCTTGTTTTCTCATTGAGGAAGCAAACAGGGTTTTCCGTTTGTCTAAACGGTACAATGCTGTGTGAGGTACCCAAATTCTGTGAACGCGATTGTCCATTGAGAGTAATCCGCAATGTCTGCATCCCACCGGCTAATGCCGTTACAAAATAGATGTTTGAGTGTCTGGAGCCACTTCGCCAATGACTTCCCCGTGCACCACATTCGTGCTTGTCGGGGCTGTGAATAGCGCAGATGTCGAGAAAAATACGTGAGTTTACCAGATATATCTTCGTTGTTAACAGACCTGAATTTTACCATACCTATCGCCTGCATTTGCCCGTTTCATGAGAGATCAGACATCATTGTCTGTGCCCTAACAAAAGCCCACAAAGGGTTATCAATCCAATTTACGTGCAATTCAGTCACGATGGTGTGGGAATGAGTTCACATTGAGTACACTGCTTTAAATTGGAAAATCCGAAAACGAACGATTCATATCATCATTAAGAGGCGTGCACTCGATCACCCTCTGAATATCCTCTACTTTCGGCTTCTTCCATCAAACATATACATCCATTAAATTCACCTCCAGCGTGCAAAATTGAACAAGGCTGTCTATTTTCTTACCTGGAACCTAATCTGAATGCCAGCTGAAGCACTCTGTGTCGAGCAAGGGAATTCAGAGTGGACAATGTTCCAATTTTTAAGTCTTATCTCTCAGAGCAATTCAATTTCGGCTGGATTTCAGTTTGTTGCCCCAGCACCAGAACAAGAATAATCTGCGCAAGCGGGTTTTTTAATCGCGAATCAATACGTTTATTCGTGTTACATAGTGAAGAGCCATCTAGGTGGAATTATTTAATAAAATTATGCCAACTAATACGGTGGAATGGCATACGGTGGCAGTGGGAAAGAAATACACTTAACCAGTGGCAATCTCTAGAACGCCGTTTTCACCAAACAAGTCCAACAGCCATGCTTTGTCCATTTTTTATCATCGGTTCACTTGAACACTGCCGTCCAACGAGCAAGTTACCTGTTCACGCACGTTTGCATGCGACTGTATGGTGGAATACATAGAGTTCAAGAGTAGAGCAACGTACAGTATGATAAAATGTCACCAACCAGCCTACTTAAGAACTGAAGTAAGGGAAACCATAATAGGCGCAGGTGAACACCGACCGGATCACTAGTAAAACTAAGTTGAGCCTGACTGTCCGCAAGGGTCGTGTCAATCAGCTGGTGACCGTCTTAGCACGACGGTTGGCAGCGCGATTCGACTGTTTGTCCACTGCTGAACGATCTCGCTAATAAATTCCGTGGTTCCAGAATAATTTATCTTAGCCATTAACTTACTATTTGTCAGTGGCATACGTGGTTTTTGGTTTATTAAATTACAGACGATTTTGTTGGTTGACTTTTTTCTCGTTTCCAGCTGGTTGTAGGATATCACATACTGACTGCTGGAAACATCCGGGTAAATTGCTCGAATGAACAGTACATTTGGCTAAAATTTCTCAAATGCAAAGTTCACTGTCAACCGAACTCATGGGACGGAAATAAGGTTCCAGAGCATTAAAGGTTATAATTGTGTGTGATCGCATTTGCGTAACCAGTTATCATCATGGTTCATGTTTTCCGACAATACACTGAAGGGATACTTGTGGGAATGTAACACTCTGAGGTACGTCCGTTTTTCATACTAGTTTCGTGAATGAATGGAAAACGTTGTTGCAGAAGATTTATTAGAATCTGGATACTATTAACTCTTGGGTACATTTCCACAATTTACTTTGGGATGTAAATTTCTATCCTGATCAGGACATAATTGACGAACGGGAAGTGCACGGAATTCGGTTTCCAAGTCAACAGATGGCGCTCCGCCTGGTGTACTTTCGTACACAGTATCAGTATGATAGTTCCATGAAAGGTCCTAATTCGTGTGTTTTATGATATTTTTATTTGACTTCGTAGTCTTCAGCGTCTACTAGTATCACACGGATTTCCTATTTCGGAACCTTCTCGCTATTTCCATCGGATGATCTAAAATTCTCTTCACCATTATCCTACTTTTTCCATTGTGAGTAGTAGTGATGTTAAGGTTGTTTGTTGATTTTTATCAGGGACATTCAAACGGGAAATGCGAGGATCCGTGGTCCAGCTGTATTTATCTTTGAGATATGTTCTGCGGAAAGGATTGAACCTTGTAGATCATCAGTACAATAGGATAAGTTTGTGTTGATGCATGTAAATTATACCCTATAAATAATCGTTACATGTGTATATATTCCTGGCTGTTGTTATCCATTACTGAAGTGGTAATACGTCTACCTGCTGTGTTCACATCTTTGGACGGAACCAACTGTTCTTCCGAACCTTATAGAACAGGGCCTCCGGTATTGTTTTATAATCACCACAGAATATAACTGTATTTTTTCTACATCGTTTTGTCCGGAAAAGCTAAAATTCTATCAACCCAATAACAAGTGCATCGGAGGTGAAGAGTCACCAAAGATACTCAAATTGGAAATGTCTTAATGCGGAGGTTGTTGTCAAACGTGAGTGAGTTTCAACTTGAAATTGGCCAAAACCCTGACTACTCATCCGTAGCATGACCTTATATTCATTACTCGAGATCATGGAATTAAACATTGCTTTGTGAAATACTTTCGAATGCGCGAATGTGCAAACTGTTTGATTGATTTTCAAGGCTTTTCATATGGGTAGTGGAGTGCTACCTTCAGTTTGCCAGCAACCAAAAACCTTATCTCTATCAAACTCATCTCTCAGGTCGGTGATGGTATCACTTAGTGCCATAGCCCACTCCTTAAAACTTATTTGTGATGGTGAGTCTGAAACGCTAATTTCGTTCTGTTTTATTTGTGCAGCCATCCACAAATTATTATTCGTACAATAACAGTGGCTGGGTCCAACGTTCTGAACATTTCCGCACTGTCAACAAGCAAAATTGCAATCTATTTAACTATGACCTACTTTCACCGTTGAACACATTTTCAAGATTGATTGTTCCGAGAAGGGCCAATTGTGTTTTTGTGTTGTCGTCCTCTTACATCAGATTGATATACCCTTATGGTCCAGTGTAGTATACACAATCGGCTGGATGCTCATATGCGGTTGAATGCTGTCAGCGTGAAAGTGAACATACAGTAGAGGTCAGGTTTTGATTGATATACAGACAGACACCGCTACGTGCGCCTGATCAACACAACTGTCCATCGGCCGTTTAATAAATCTGAGTATGTAGGTCAGTTTACAGAAAAGTAAGTGGTTGTTTAGATGTTCATCAGATGAAACGGATTCAGATTACTGGAAAACAGTTAATCGAACGAGTCCGTTTCATGCCTTAGCATGGGCATGTGACTACACAAATTGGACAGCTGTAAATATGAGAGCGGCTTTGAAGCAAGGATCAATGTGGACAACAAAGAAAGCGACATTCCCCCTCCCACTCTTCTTACCAACCGAGGTTGATTCCATGATCGGACATGTGGTTAATGTTGTTCCACAGCTGAGCGAACGATCGGTGATGTGAGCAAGTCTTTCGCTCTGAACGACGCATGGATAATCAAGATCAATGAAAATTTAAAAAAAAATCCGGCCAGAGAGCCAATTCGAAATCTGCCCCCAGGTTACCCAAAGCGCACTTACCTTATAAACGGGAAAATCTAAACTTGGCGTATAACAGATGAAATTGTTCTGGTCACAATTCATCAGTACTCGATAAGTGGTCTATGTTTATTCACTTACTGACATGTTAAAACTATCCGAGTTTTGAGACGAATCCGACACACGGATTTTTGCTTTTCACATGAGCCATTGTGACCGTTAGAAGTGTACAGATAAGAAGAGGTTTACAACCATTGTATACACTCGATTCTTTGTCAGACGGCACTATTTAGATCATAATGTAAACGAGAGTAAGTGATTAGAAAGACAAGATTATGAAACGTGATGAAGCTACCTGATAATCTGAGCTTAGAAAAAGAAAGTGTTACTAGGACAATGACACTCAAACAGCCATTTTATATGAATTGACTATCACCCTCAAGTGACCGCAGCTTTCGCATTCTTACAGACTTTTAGGTCAATCCGTACCAAAAAGAAGCATTATACTCCAGTTTCGCTCTTGCTAGAACTTATCAGTAGTGCATATCCTTTCCCGACCAGGACCATACTTTTCGATTTACGATTAACCAGGTAACTTTGTCCAGGCAATTCAGCATGGTTTGCTCTCTGCACCTAACGGAACCGCGTCCCATCACTCTATATGAGCTAGCCGATCCCTCTGTTTTTCAGCCTACCTATGTACACATTAGCCGTTCGACCCTATTCTCCGCTGAAATCTAGCTAACCCATATGGGTTATCTTAAACTGACATCAAGACATCTTAAACTGGCCACGTGAGGCAACCGTGTTGACCAGTGCGCCATTGACCTCACATTAGGTACGACTGAATCGTCGTATGTGAACGTTTAGCCACAGATGCGACCAGTTGTGAGTGACATTCGGTTTATATCTAAAAAAAGCTTAAGCCTCCTGCTAGTGGCCAGTAATTTAAGCAACTACCAAGCCCTAACATTGCCGTTGACGTTAACTTATCACTTCGTATCGACCATAATACCATCAACTTGACTTCATGTATCAAGCTGAAAGGTGGTTCACATATTCTGTGGTATTTCAGATTCCTAAAATCTACCAAAGAAATTTAATTTAGATTCGGAGCTAATAGCTACGCAGTAGTATTACCACTTACCAAATGAACAACGGAGTGATATTATCCAACCCGTTAGCCAAATCGGGTTCTTAACCGATTCACGAACTGTTGAAAATCAAATCAGTGTTCTCTACTATTCATTACATACTGCCTTTCCCAACCATAAATACTAATGTTAAGTGATAACCTCTTGAGATCTATTTCACCACTCTTTCCAATAGGTGCTCACAAATAGTGTCCACTTAGCTGCAACAGATTTCAACTGTGGCAACGTGATATTCCAGTTCAATTGATGAAATGTCAGTCTAGTTTGACTGGCGTCAATATTTTATTGCGGGCTTACCGGCTAGGTACGTCTGCCGAAAAGAACGCTCCTGCATTGATAAGAGTTAACGAAGAAGATGATTTAGAACTTTTGGAGTTTAAACTGCTTATATCTAAATATAAAAACATGAGCAAAATGAGCTGACCACGTTCTCTGTTTTGAAACTTTCTCGTTAAATCGATAATACAGTGTATAGGGCAGTATGGCCCAAGAATAAGTATATCCACCACCATATATTTTTAATCCGCTAGTTTAGTTTCAAAATCAAGTAGGTCATGACAACTTTGTCTCATACAGCACGTGGACACCTACTCTCGATATCATAATTGTGTAGTTTTTACTGCTGTTGAACCACTTCAAAAATATCGGGCAATATAATTATTACTAATAGGTCACTTGTTAAGGTAAGAATGGAACAAGTGCGGAAATATCTAGGCTTTAATTGAATTCGAACCAACGCTGTTTGTGTCTGTGTTTGTGAGAGTGTCGATGCCGTTGACGAGGACAGCCTGCCTGATATGACCTATGCCGTTTCCACCTGGTTCATTCCGTATGGTGTTTATTAAGGTGTTAACTTAAGCCTATCCAAATCGACGAGAAGTTGTTACGACCACTGTGGTTTACACAAGTAGGGTGTGTTGATCAGGAGGGATTCCACGTGCATCCGTCCGGTGTAAGAGTGGGAACTTTACCGTACGATCTAGAAGTTGCCACAATAGATTATATGATCTACAACTAACGCATGTAATGCTATGGCCAAGTGAAGCTCCACTTTTTTTTAAAGTGTAATACATCTGTTGGCAGGAAACGTGTTCTCTGTGTTTCGTGATTCTAGTCTTCAACTGTTTGGATGTCCGACCAATGTATTCAGCCGGGCACTGTATACAGTTTATGCCACAACACACAGTTGATGCAGCCATGTCTTTTGCTTTCATCAGATGGCTTTTTCGGATGTTGGCAAGGCGAAAGAATGTACCCATCCCGCAATCGACCAAGAGTTTCCTGATAGATGTTTCAACGGAAGTGGTCGACATATTCTTACCTTTCTTGTTGAATAGTATCACAAGTGTAGTTATCTGGTTATCAATGAACGGTTTTGAAAACTTATAACATTTCAACCAACCGGACAAGTTCTCGTTGGTACAAATCTTTTTACCCTGTTAATTCGTGGGAAGACAATCGCAAGTTTGACACATTGAGGATGTGACAAGTCAAAATTCAGGTATAGCTTGGAGTTATTTGATTTTCGAGGAATGCCAATATCGAATGGTTTTTATTTGTTTAAGGTCAGCTGTCAATCTAGAAAGTTTATACTTTTTTCTCGTTCATTGATTTCATTACGAACTTGATATTGCTACAGTGATCGTTTGTAAGCTAGCAAAATGTTTCTTTTTGTCGATACACTTTACTACCACAAATATGTCATCTACACACCTTGACCATATCCGTGGAGATTTGGCAACATTGGACATCGTTTATGTTACGATGTGATGTGGGAAGAGGTTGACAACTATCGGTGTGACACGTGGACCCATTGCGATTTCATCTGTTTGGCGATACAAAGCATTTTTGAACGTTGTGTTCGGACATAACACAATGCCGGCAATGACTTCGAAAGGAGTTAAAGCTGTTCTACTTCCTAGACTATCATCATTGTTTAAGACAGACAGGTGAAATGCTAAGTTATCACATAGAGAAACAGTATTGTATTAAAAGATGACGTCAAAGTTAATGGCTAGCTCTTCTTCCTCTAATGGTACGGAACGCAAAAATCGTTACAAACGTAAAAGAAAATTGTCAATATAATTTACCACCATGTTTTGTAGGACATCAGAATTGTGTTGAGATATTTGGTAGACTTGTAATTTGCACAGGTGGTGTAGTTTGCGTTAGGTCTGATGGGTTTATCATTTTTACATATTTTTAGTAAACCGTAAGGTTGTCCAGGGCTGTTTTCCTTCGAATATAATTTAAACCACATGGAGGAACGAATTTTGGTTTCAGATGTTCATCTGTAGCTTAATTTTGTTTGAGACTTCAATCTATTTCTCCCCTACAATCTTTCCGTGCTCGTATACTTCATTTCCATGGTCTATGCGGTTCATAACAAATACAACGTTTCCTTTGTTCATTTCGGTTATGTGGATAAGGTGGTCTTGTTCCTGGGTACTTAACGCACACACATACATTGAGGAAATTATCCGGACTCTATGATTAACTGACAAATGGAAAACCACAGCATTTTGTTCGAACTAGTCCCGTATTAATGTGTCTTACTCATGTAATCATTTAACTGAAAAATTGCCCGGACAAAGATTGCCCATGGTAATCGAAACATCGGTAAGGAAATCACAATTTTTCCAAAAATCACCTTTTGTTTCATCCAATTATCACTCCATGGCGCACGGTATATTTAGCTTCATTGGAATTAACCTTCTTACTTTTAATGCCGGGTTACACTGCACGGCCGTTCCCTACCGCAGTTTCGTGTGTCATAGCTGCTAGAGTATACCAGAACATTCATGTTTATTAAGGAAATTTATTTTAACATTGCCTTATGTGTGTTTGTAAGACGGTGATCATATTTTAGCCATTTCGCGACAGAGCCTATGTCCGAATGGAAATTGAACAATTCGATTATAAACAAGTGACTTGGACTTAATGCTCCATCCACATGTTATCGTCGTCGCTGGGTTAGAGTTTATCTGCTCAACCCACACAATTACTCCTAGGGGCTGTGCGTCATTATCGATTAGTTCTAATCTAGGTATAAGAGCGCGTAATTCACTAGGTATCAGCGTCACGGAAACTTGATGGGAATCTATGTTTTCTGACCACCAGAGACGGAAGTCTTTCACTACTCGCGCCACTACTGAGAGGCAGTGGCGCTTTATTCTAGACAAAGAACCGTAACCTTCTCTTGGGGTCCCATCAGGCAAACGCCTCTGTTAGCACGCGTTCGTGCTGGTAACAAAAAGAATCTTTTGTATCATTCTCGCTTTAAGTCTGGCCAAATAACAATTTGAACAAAGCAGATAGAACATGAAAACTGGTAGATGCAAGCATTTCTTATTGACTCATCAGTACCAAAGTTACAATAACACGAGTGCGCTTTTTTGAAAACAATTGTAAGTTTGGTACTGATGAGTCAATACGAAATGCTTGCGTCTACCAGTTCTCATGTTCTATCTGCTTTGTTCAAACTGCTCGAGGGAACCAATTGTTTCAAATAACAATTTGTACAAGACTGGCAATGAACGGTGCTACCGGATCCAGTGCTATTCTCCGGTTTGGACCTTGACCCGAGTTAGCGTGAGGCACAACCGTGTGGAAACGAATTTTCTGAGCAAGTTGACAAAGCTTTAAATCTGCAATCTATTTCACTATGTTGGGCTTCGCAGGAGATGAACTGTGAATACAGCTGACCGTGTACAACAAAGTCGGCTTTATTCTCCCCAGTGAGTAAGCAATTCTTTGTTATATAATACCTAATAACCTCTCGACCGAAATTAGCATGAAACTGACGTTACCATCTGATGAATATCAGCGCAGTTGAACGGAAATGAATAGTGCTCAAAGAAAAAAAGAGACTGCAAACTTTTCTAATGGTTGTGAGTTGAATAGCAGTCCCTGTTGATGAGTATGTCGTGTTAACAGGCTGCATAAATGACGACACCATACCACGGTCATTTGTTGAATAAGCCTTCAGTTTTTAAGATTTGGTTCAGCTTAGTAATACTCTTCAGATTCTTGTGAAGAGAAGGCAGTGAATTTTAAGCACTTGTGTATGAATTTTGTGTCTGTCCCAAAGTAACCGTGCGAAATGTGGTATATCATCGTTTGGTCGGAACACAACTTTAAACAGGCACACGTCTGGTGTTTGTATGTTACGAATACTCCTCTTATTGGAAACGGAATGATGACACGGACATTTTGACAAATCCCATTCACATTCGAAATATGCTATCAACCAACGCAGCTGGCAAGCATCAACCAACAGTTTTTCTCACGTGAACTAACAATTGTAACCTAAGGAAGGCATATAATCGCATGTTTAGTAGATGAATGCGAAAGTGGCATTTATCTAATTCATACAACTATGTATGTTGTTAACTACGGAAATTTTGAGATTGCTCATAGGCCTCTGAACATATCAGTCGGTTTTGATTCTCATTCGTACATGCCTATTAGGACACTGAAGACCACAACGAATAAGCATTATGATGGTCTACTTTGACTCATTTTTCGTAAAAACGGTGGTCAGACCTGAGAAATATAAACTAGCCCATCTGTTAAAAGGCGGACGTTCATAGGAAAAATGTCATAATTCTGAGATACTCTAATTCATGTGCTACATGTTGGGATAGCAACTGTACGGAAACGTCTGAGGTCAACTGCAGCAAATGTGTGAAAAATTTGGAAGTGCTGCTGCATGGTAGCAAGGTTCACCGTATATAGAAAAAAATGCAAGGAGATGGGGACACGTGATTTATGAGAACACTTTAAGAAGTACTGTTCGTCATTGGTGCCGAATATGAGAATTATGGGTGTACATGATTATCCTAATTCTACTACAACCAGCTATCCTTCAATAGCCCTCTTTTCCACTGTCTCGAAAGCAATAAGAAACATCAATGACAGCTACCTTGTACAGGAATTGAAATTAAATAAGTTACCTACAACACGACTTCTACGAACGCCGTTCACGCGTGACCAATCTGGTAACCGTTTTTGCCGAGTCACTGTACTGCCCAGATTTCATCTCGGACTTCAGGAAGACATAGTACAGCGTTGATATATTGATGTTAATAAACTGGTTACCTGGTCACAGTGTATGCGTACCCCACGAAGATCCTTGGAAAGTAGCTGATATCAAAGTTTTTCAAGGATCATCACAATTGGCACTTTGGTACATAAACAATCCACACCAACGTGAGTCATATAAGAGTCCATTCCAGAGCTGCTGTAATTGTCACTTCAGAAGGACCTCGAAGCGCTGAGCAGTTTGGCCTGAACTTTTCCAGTTATCAGGCAAAACAAACGGCACACGACTTATGTAACCAAATCATACAAAACAAGATTTGTAAGAAAGATCCAGGTATCCTTATCTGTTGAGCCATTCACACTTGTAAGACGTATTCTTTTCTTACCACACAATCCAACTCCAAGTTTAACTTCCTGATAAGACAATTCGAGCTGGTCCATTAGGAGACAGTCCAAAACTTCTTTGGATCTTATTTGAGATCTACCCAGGGATGATTACCCAGACTTTTGTATGTGCCACTAAGCAATACCCAAAAGCTTCAGACATTCCAGCGTAACGCCATAAAGTGAATGTGTGGTATACTGTCATTTTTCTTCCTACACCGCCCAGAAGCACTCCAACTATTTTTTTCAAGATACCCGTGCACGCGTGATCTCACAACGGTTTTTCGAGTCGTAAGCGATCAATAGCAAGCACTTCGCGATTGGGGGATAAGTTGCTGCGATCTGGCAACTAACCAGGTTGCTCGGTGCGCACGAGTTCATAACCTTATCGAAAGGTTTGGGTCAGATTCTTGAACTTTCTCACATGCCACCTGTGTTGTTCTCAGAGGATCTTTTGAATAACCCACAGCAATGGTACAAGAGCGTTTGTCCTGTTAACTATGTTTGAACCCGCTCCGTCCATCGTGATCTTTCTTCCGTTCCTGTGCCTTTCTAATTCTTTTCAATTACCTCTCGGAAAACAAAGAATATTCGCTTCACCGCGAAAGCTAAACGTGAAGACTTATAAGTAATTGATCTCTACTCACCCGCTGACCAAATACTGATCCATTAGGCCACAGAATGATGGTGCTTTGTCGTTACTAGTTGTGATACGTGTTCCATTCACGCAATGCCATTGATCGTTGAATACCGTTAACGAACATCGTGATATATCACACTCGGTTCAACTTCAACTGTTAATCATCGGTGTGTATTTTTTGAACGTGGATTGGATATCAAGTTCATCCTGAGAAAAATATAACGCAGTACGCGGCATCCGATTATCAGTTACCCCACGTATGTGAGCTACGTTACAGTTTGTTGAGATGAACTTGGAGATATTTCAGTATGACAACTACTGGCGAGTTAACAGCGCGACCTACGGTGGGCGGAGTCTGTGTTGTGCAGTTTACTGTTCAATGCAGCTGCAGACTTTTGGAAAAAATCGTAAGTCAATCAAGGGATGACACCATAATTGTGAAATCCATGATCGCTTCACTGGGTAGGGTTGAGAAGGGTCGTTTATCACGTCAGGAATGGTATGGCGATTTCTATCGCTGATTGTGAAGGCTGCTATATATTTCTATAGAGCCAAATCATTGGCGTGCTGGAATGCAAAATTTTGTTTCTGTGCTCGTTGGAGTTTTTACCATGCTTTTTTTATTCAATCATATATCACTTCGTCTACCACTGACTGGATCAATGCAACCAGGGGTTTAGTATGGTTTAGTGCCAGAAATTAATGTATTATTATCACCGGAGCACGTGACAGTCAAGGTATGTATATGTGTAGTATAGAGTATGAATCCGTGATTGAATTTAACAAAAAAAACAAAATGTTAATTTATACGCCGAATTGCTTTAAACAAGTATGTGCACAATTGTCTCAACATAAATAGCTAGATGTTTGATTGAGTCAACTCTTTATTCAGAAATACTGGTTGCATTCGACACACTACAAGTATGATCGTAGATGTTGACAGGAACGATTATCACAACCGGTGTGCAATTTACCGACTTAATTTTAGGTAATATTAAGAAAACTCGAATGGTAATCGCGTTCATAATGATACTGTATGCGCGTACTCAACGAAACGGCTGGAGGAACTGTATACGTTAAGAGTGGTTGGAAACGAGGAGTTTTTCTGTATCTCATTTGCTTGTTTATCAACGACTGCAAATGGCGTCCAGACGAACAGCACAAACAGAAACAAAGATCATTTCCCAACCACAACGGCCACTCTTGAGGAACTGGGAAATTGTCAATTGTATGGTGATATCCACAGTGGGCAATATCCTGAGGCTTGCTGTTTATCAGCTAACTTCGTTACTACCTGATACGCGGTGAGTAATCCGAGTTAAACTTTCCTGTTGGTCGCATCTTTCAGGTAGACAGTTTCACGTTTGACAGTGCTACGTGGCCAGCAAAAGGTCCACTGAGTGAAATGTGATCTTTTGTGGTTGGTGTGATCAGTGGTTATGCGAGTGTCGAAGGTCCAAACAATAGATCGGAAGCGATGCTTAAAAATCAACTTTACAAGACGATTCCGGCCGCTCGGACCCCGAAGAATTCTAATACACTTGCAGCCAGAAGTTGAACGACAAGTGAAGGACATGCTGAAGGAAGAAACCACCGAGGAGGCAGATAGCCTGTTCAACTCTCCTGTCTTGTTGGTAAATAAGCCTGACGGTAAATTTCGATTTTATGTCGATTTCAGGCGGCTGAACGAGATAACGATCAATAAAGTCGTAGCAGTACCGTCGGTGGCGGAGATTTTTGGCAAGATGAAGAACGCCAGGGTGTCTACAGTGTTGGACTTACGGTCCGGATATTCGCAGGTCCCAATCAAACAATCGGACCGAGATAAAACAGCATTCACAGTGGGTGAAAAACAATACCGCTTCAAACGTATGCCGTTCGGACTCTCAGGCGCCCCCTTCACGTTCAGACGACTGATGCTGAAGGTGCTGTACGGGGTGAGTGTCTATGGAGACGATATCGTCAGTTACAGCACAAGTGAGGCAGAACATACAGTACACGTTTCAGCGGTGCTGCACAAGATTGAACAAACTGGCCTCCGGATCAATAGTTCAAAGTCCCAGCTGGCGAAACAAACGGTAGTACTTCTCGGTCACAAGGTCGGTCATGGGGAGGTGCAGCCACTGCCCGAGAAACTGCTGACAGTCGAGACTATTCTGGTGCTAACTTCGGAGAGGACGCTGGAACAGTTTCTCGGTCACGTTGGGTTCTTCAGCCGGTTCATCAAAAACGTCCATGACCTCGCGAGTCCATTATACGAAATTCTGAAGAAGGATTGCCAATTTCATTGGTCATAGAGAGCCATTCATGTGTTTGTCGAAATCCAACGGTTGATGAAGAAAGAACAGCTGACCCTGAAATTTCCAGTGACTGGACAGTGTTTCGTTGTCGCAACGGATGTGAGTGATGTAGGAATTGGAGCGGTACTGAAGCAGGAAGACGGTGTTGTGGAATACGTCAGTCGGGTACTGAGTCCTGCTGAGCGAAACTACTCAACGACAGAGAAGGAGTGTTTGGCAATCGTACGGGCCTTGGAAAAATGGAGGCCGTACATGCTAGGCCGACGTTTCCATGTGGAGACCGATCACAAACCACTGGAGTGGATTAAATCAGCGGAGGACCCCCGAGGAAGGCTGGCCCGTCGGGCATTACGACTACAGGAGTACGACTTCACAATTTACCATTTGTTCGGAAAAAAGAACTGTGTGCTCTATTTGCTTTCCCGAACGCAACATCTGAAGGAGGTCCACAAGGACGTGATCGGAGTTAACAGTATCGAACTGGAGAGTGACCCCGGAAAGTTACAAGCAGCACAGAGGATGGATAAGGTGATCTGGGTGGTGACTGACCGACTCTTGTCGGGAGGACAATCGTCAGAAGACGAAATGAATCCGGAATTGAAAGCTTTCAGAATGCACTGGTCCGATTTGCGGCTGAATGGTGCCGGAATTTTGTGCGCTAATTGCGGGATGGAATAAACGTCCCGGTCATACCGGCGGAGTTGAGAGCGGTAATTGTGAAAGAATGTCATCAGCTGGCTCATACAGGTTGCCACTGAACCTACGAAATGTTGAAACAAAAGGCATACTGGCCGGAAATGAAGAGTGTTTTTAACAATCATGCCAGCAATGTCAATTACTGAAGAGCACTAACCACCCTTGTCAGTACTCCACACAACCAATTTCGGTCGGTGAAATTGGGAAAATGTGGTCAGTGGATTTAATGGGTAACTTTCCAGCAACGACGTCCGGAAATCAATACATCGTATTCTTGACCGAACACTTCACAAGGTGGGTCGAAGTCGCCGTTATACCCGATCAGCGCGAAAGCACGGTGTGCAGGGCTGTAATGGAGCGCATCGTAACGGATCACGGAATACTGCGAAGCATATTGACTGATCTAGGTCCCTGCTTCGAAAGTGAGGAGTTTCTGGAACTGTCTGGAGCGTTTGGGAATCAAGAAAATACGCACAACTCCATATCGTCCTCAAGCAAACGGATTGATGGAGAGGAACAACCACATAATCAAGGAATGGTTGGCTGTGAAAGGGGGAAGCTGGGAAGAAACGTTACCGTTGATTCTATTGGCCCAGTGCTGTTCACCGCAAGGAACAACGAAAAAGTTGCCATTCGAGCTAATGTATGGGCGCATGCCACGCTTGCCAGTCGATCAGAAGAGTGGTTTATGAAGAGACTCATGGATGGGCACCCGTGAATTAGCGGAAGCTCGGAGATCGGCCTACCGAAACTTGAAAGGCACACAAGAAGCTTCTAAGGAGCAATCAACTGCGAGGCTATCGGGTCGGAGGACTGCGTTTGAACCTGGATCTAAGGTTAAATCCCGATACCGGCGAAGCGCGGGGGCAACAGGACCCGGATGTAGGAAGTTCCTGGCAAAGTGGATGGGACCGTATGTAGTAGTTGAACGTCTTGGTCCATTGTATCTGATAAAGAATGAGAAACGTCAACATAGAGCTTTGTAAATGGTACGACACTCCGATCAGAAAAGGATGCACACCAGGTGTGTCAACAGCACCGAGGCCGGCACGCAGATCATCGAGAGAACGGAGAGAACCTGATCGCCTGTTGTTACGACTGGAACAATCTTTGCGGGGACAGGAGTGTAGTGAGGACAGATGGTCGCACCATACTACTTACACCACTATTCAGTAGCAGCATGGATCGAAATGATCGCGAGATAAATACGGGAGAGATACGGGAAGGATCATTAGTGGGCAGCATCATGTACAATGACTTTCGTCACATGACGCAACTGAGACATGGTGTCCAAAGCGACTGGAGCATCCTCGGACGAGTGTGACGTGCAAATGAGTGTTTCTGTTCGTAGTCCCGTTGGGACATATAAGGCGTGTGTTGGTTTCCCCAGATAAACTTCTGTGCCACCCGCTTCTGGGTTCACAACAGAGCTTATGCTCCAAGGTCTCCTTCCTTCCTTCACATATGCATCTCTGTAGCTGATGATTTATCCGCTTTGACCGCGATAATCGTAACGGCAATATGAGATACGCAACATATAAAGGAAGCTGGAAACCGCTGAGAAGACAGTTGCAATCAATGGGTCAGTGTAGCAGACGCAAAACGACGTAGCTACCGAAGGTTATGAGGGGAGTCGAAGGTGTGGATGGGCAAATGACCAGTGTTTTCCAGGAAATGGGACAAGTTGAGTGACTTCGCAGGTATACCTACCGTACAAAAATATGCGAAATGCCGATTACAGAAAGGTTGTTAAAATGTTTTTATTAAGACATTTTATGAACCCAAAACATTTTAGTGCTGCACAGAAATTCATAAAAGGGATTGTCATTTACGAGACCAACTACTATATATGGAATCCACCGGATCATAACGGCGTCGGAAATTGAATGGGGCATACTGAAGGGAGTGGCACCATGCACGGGTAGAAACATCAGTTTATTGAAAAGTTTGTCAAAATGTTATCAGGAAAGACAAACATCTCCACAATAGACACAGTGCTGCCTCTTGAATGAAATGGAAGTGTCTGCTATAAACCTGGGGTTGGGCAAACGAAAGTCCACAACGTCTATACAGAAAATCAGTGGTTGTCGATAAGAATTTTGAGCAAAGTACATTTCGGAGGATCTCCACAGAGTCCGTGGTCTGTGATTGTAAAGTTAAATAGGACGGGATTTATCAGATTTTGAACACTCATCAACCGCCTTAATAATATTAGTACAATCAATTTGAAAGTAGAGTAGTTAATTTGAGGATAAATGAGATTTCTGTGTCACTTCCAGCCATTGAACGCAGGTGATCTGTAACCTTTCGCTTCTAAAGCATTTCTTTGCTCCTTTACTCACTTAATCGCGAAACTTTCGTTTGCCTTCCGTGTCAAGATTAAAATTAGCTTGTTTTTACTACTGGGATCGAAAGGCCACAATCGCATAATGCTGTCCAGCATGACGGCTGATACAGTCCAAACTCCTACGCAGTTTGATTGTACGGGACAAACGGAGTAGCACAGCCTGTAAAAAGTAACACAAAAAGCAGTCATTTTTCATGAAATTGCATCAATTAAGCTAAAGCAAATTTCATTTTATCTCTGCAACCCTAGGCAGACCCAGTGTAGTGAGGACAAACGGTCGCACTATACTACTTACACCACCACTATTCATTAGCGGGGCGACGGCAGGGATCAAAATGGCCGCGGGACAAACACGGGAGAGATACGGGAAGGATCATTAGAGGGCCGCGTCACATGGAATGGCTTTTGCTACATGAGGGAACTGAGACTTGTTGTCCAAAGCGACCGGAACATCCTCAGATCAGTGTTGTGTGCAAATGAGTGTTTTTGTTCGCAGTCCGGTTGAGACGTATAACTCGTGTATTGGGTTCCTCAAATAAACAACCTATGTGCCATCCACCTCCTCGGTTCAGAACACCAGTAAATGGAGTTCAGACCGCAGGGAATACTATCGTTCATTAGCACAAGGTTCTAACCTCTATCGTTAAGCTGATAATAACGTCAAACAGTACTTTTGAATATATGTTATCTCTTTGCAGTAGCTTCAACAACTTGGAGAAGATTCGGACCAGTCGTTGGATGATGGTGGTGATCAAAATTGCTTAGGTTGATTGTGTATCCCCGACCTGGACCCAGTTCGGCATGCTTCTGCTAACCCCATTCTTCAGCCACTTTGATATCGGTAGATAGCTGATAATTCAACAGAAAACTTCGTCAGTTGTTTGACTAAAGTGTCCGGGTACCAGCAGTTCTGTTGATATTAGTTAAACAAAACTACAGACCTAATTAATTGTCATCCGAACTCGGTTTTGTATTAGTAATTTCAAATTGCGCTTTTAAAGGCGAATTTAAAACGATCAATTATTTTGGAATGTCTGGCTCCATCTAGTCCTATTGAGCTAGTTGACTGTTCTATCTAACGAACCACTCAATATAGTTCATAAATTGTTAATTTCCAGTATGACCACTAATGAATATATTCAGTCTGCTTGTATATCATTCAGACCAGTTCAATTTCATAAATGATCAGCGTAAAGATGCTGACGTGAAGGTTGACGTGACCTCACGAAACACTGACCTTTGGTCTGTTTCATCACACCGTTCAGTCATGCTTATAGCAATAAGCGATAGAAAGCTACGACACATGCTGAAATCACCGTGTGCGCCACCCATCATATCATATGCTGTCAATAAGTGTTGACAGCTGTCTGCAATAATAAATTCGTTGATACACCTCCCGTGTAGTCTATTTTTAAGACTTAACGAGAGAAAAGCGTGTCCCAAGTAGCTTCCAATGGCCACCTCGTATACTCGACTCTGGTTCTTGTCGTCAGACGCAAAACTAACAACTTTTTCGCAATTCACTATTCAAATTTTTCACGAGAAAGGAATGCCTTACATACATGATTAAATCAAACAACGAGTATGCCTATGGAAGCATCACAGTATTCAGTTGAAATCACCACCAAAAGCCAAGGATAACCATAGTAGTAGCGTGAGTTGCACTGTAGCTTGGCCGTAAATTCAAACCAGTCATATAGGTATTCCGAGCTGTTTCACTGATAGTTTTGAAGTAGATGCTGACAGCACGTCTGCAGCTACCCACTACCTATGAATCCTTATTGGTTTTTGTCTAACAACTTAGATCCCACCATTAGAGGCTCTTCCTGTTTCCACCTCCCAGTGATGAAAATTCCACTTCGTCTTACAGTTTGGTTAACCAGATTAGAACGACTGTGGCAGAATGGCCTCCGAGCATTGAAGCTCAAATCACAGTCTGTTGGATCTACGTGAGATATTAGGCGGTGAATGAATTGCGAGTGACAACCCATATTACTTTGGTGATCGTGACCGATGAGTCCAAACGCAGGTACGGTCAACTGTGTTCAACGTTGAGATTGTTTTAAATCTTGTAACATAGTCACATAGAACCAACCCCAAACGTGAAATTCGGATATGTACTGTACATATTCGGAAGAAGAGATTTTGTTCAAAGTTCCATCAGAATGATCAACTCATCATGCACGTACAAAAGAACAAATCTAACTCAATACCGTACTACTGGCACGCGGCTGCATTCTGAGATGGACGCGCATATGTTAACTACATCACACGCGTTAAACTGTTTACTCTACACGCAGTCTTTTATCATGGTAATGGGAGCGAGTTGCTCCGAATTTATATATCACTGTGGCACGTTCTAAGCTCCATAACCCGGTCTGTTCTTGTTCGTGCTTCTCACAAAACAGGACTAGATACACCACCCCTATATGAAGTCCGCATACCATTTTAGTACTGTCGCAATCTGCATAAACATTCTAAAAGTCAGTAAATTCCAACAAAATATAGCCACTTTAACGATCATTCCAGACAGACCAGTTGCATAGGGACGTTTGAAATTAACGTACCTCGTGGAACTTGTTATTCACGGGCATGCATTTTCCTGACCAAAGGTTAATGCTAATGAATTCAAATTCAACTCCTTCTTGTCGATGTTCTGGCATGAGTGATTTCGTTTTGTTACCATTGTCAGTTCAAAATCACTGGTGTTTTGAAACGTAATCACCCCATGACCTTACTGAACACTGTGCAGGTGTTGCAACGTGTAACCGTTCAGTGGTTTAGTAATTTCGTGCGTGTTCGATGGCCTAATCATACCGCTTTGAATGAACGCTGAGAGTAAATTTGGTGATCGAACATTTACAGCCTTCACATGTGTGTCCTATATCATGTTTTATTTTGGTGAAGGGGCATGGTTTTGATCCTGTGTGTACGAGCAAACAAGGTTCCAGTGCCAGAGGCAAAACATTATCCGTTCCAGTCAGGCGCATAAATGAGTGGTCAGCGATTTATCACTGTCGAAATTTGTTCAACAAACAAATGCAATAAAAACGAGAAGCTAACACCACCCCCACTATTCAGGTACCTAAGAACAGCGTGTTCCGGTTTCACACAACACAGCTCCAAGGCACGTGATACCCTACGAGGACGAACATTTTCAGACCACCCGGAAATCGCAACCCCATTACGCAATCGCCATCTACACCATCCAGCACAACTTCACACATCCGCATCGATGTAAGAAAGCGTTCTCGTAACAACAGAACGTTGAAGGTGTTGATCACACTTACGTGATCACAAAGTATGTCGAACAAGGTCATCCGAATTCAACCGAAAATCTGACTGCAAAACAGAAGGACTCCACGGAAATAATGTGATGTGACACTAGACAAAAACAAGACTGTTGAGCATTTGTGTGAAAAGTGCTATAGAGTGAGTGAACTAACCACATGGAGGCAGGTACTGTTAGGACTAACTAAACGGAATGTACTCAATTAAATCTAGATTCAAGACTCGCAAGAAATTCGACTCCAGATTGCATCTTACACTGTCTCTGAACAACACGAGGTCATTTATATCATTTGATTTGACCGCCACAGTTCATTGTTTCGCTCGTTCCGAAGTGTGGATTGGGATAAAAAAAATCAGGGCTAAACGAGGTATCCAAAAAACAGGCCTACTAGCCGAGTTCGGTTAGCGAAAGACCTCAACAAATCGCCGTAAACACAACCAGACTGACTAGCACGGAGTATATCCGTTCGGCTCAATTGTTCAAGTGTTTTTGCCACCACAGTTCACGATCGATAACACCTGACTGTTAACGAACACCTCTGTAAACGTTTTAGCTTTTGAAAGGCAACGCTGGGCTAGGAATCAACATGCATCAACGAGTGCAAATGGACAAATTAAAAATACGCTTACTCCCTAACGGATTGTACAAACGATGATTGATAAAAAGCTGCATCCATGAACAGAACGAACTAACAAATTACTATAGGAGTGCCGAAAAACCAATAGGCTTTCAATAGAATCTGAAGCACGTCAAGTTGTGTTTCAGGTTTATCGTGCCATTCGTAGACTCCGATGTGACGTTTCATGACTGTGCTGCCAAAATGATAAGTATCGCTTGATATTTCCCAGTTTGTGACTAAGTTACTGAACCTTATCGTTCCAAACCCTGTCAACGTTTGATTTGACCATCTTATCGATATATGGGTGCTAAGACGAAGGTAATTTTTTGCGTCAACAATACTGGTATGGACAGTTTGTTCAAGAATGTTGTCCAGATTGAGGTACTGTGTCCCTTGGATACTTACTTCATCCTGACACATAATATATCCTGGAAATGAAGGCGGTTTACTGAGGGCCGACATATATCATTTGCTTCATACGGGTCCTGGTTGAGTGATTATGACGTACAGTAACAAATTAACATGTGTGCGCATCGATCGAACTGTGCGGAGTATGGGGCATGACACGCTCACGAGTATTGTGATTGTTCACAAATTGCCCTGTATAGGACTGTGAAGACTGTAAGTGTAGATGTTTCTGGTGCCGGTTTAGAATCGATACTTTCATTTCACCGAAGGTGCGTCAAACGTGTGCGTCCTGTGGTGACTGGTTCTTCTGGTATGTAGAAATTGGGGCAAATCTGTCTTACTCTGGTTTTATTGAGTCTTGTTGGACCACTCTTTTCTCAATTCACTTTGCCGGACTGCAGCCGCGCACAACTTGATCCTGGCGAAAGAATCATATCGCATTACTGAAACACAATTAAGAGGACAGCGTGCTGGCAATCTCATAACTGAATAGCGTGTGGAACTGATTCGTATTTGTGCGGTCTATGGTAAATGTGCGGAGCAGATCATAAGAAATTTTACTGCAGCGCACGTGGACACGCGATCGGTTAACTGTAGATCCGTTGGAAGGCAGATAAAAAGTTTGTTACAAAAGGCGGTGTTCACGACCTGCAAAGAAATGGTCGGCACGCAAACGTACAACTGAATGTTGCGTTAAAGACATCCGACTTGTAGAACACCGTCTGTTGTCTCTCTGAAGTATGTATCGCTTCGAAGTGCACTGCACGTCAGATATCGAAAACACAAGTATCGGTCATATCGGTAGGTCGTACTATAGGTGGTTCGGCTTTTGGGTACGGAATAAACGTCATTTTCTACGCGATATACATCGAACATTCAGCAGTATATACTGATGAAGTAATGCTTCATATGAATGGATTCGTACAGAAACCCCGTTTTGGTACCCCGATGACTCTCATCGGTTTAATGCAAACAGATATCGACAGAACCCAAAGCTTATGGTTTGGGCGAGGCTTATTGGAACATTGTTTGTCGAACGGTTCTTTTTTTGTTGAAAGCTTTAGAGGTAGAACCTCTGTTCGCTTAATCATTTGCAAATCGGGGTATTCGTATATTTAAATGTCACAGCAGAATGTTAAATCAACTCCAGAGCAGCTGAAAGTGCTTGAATACGTTTGATTTTGCCAGGATGGCACAGCGATACTATGCAGAATTTGTTTTTGAATACCTACCACTGAAAATATTGCAACCCTTCTGGCTACTTTGCAATATGTGTTGTCATACCTAATGAGAATGTCCTTGTGTAAACAAAACCGTGGAGGACATATTGAGTATCTCTTGTGGATTTATGGTTTGTATATTAATGTTATTGTTTCCTCTTATCTTTACGCGACGGTAATGCTGATCTATCGAGAGTATAACATATCCCTAGCGATAATTGACAGATTCGAATATTTAGGAGATTCAATCGGCTCTGACTGAGTTACGGAATCTGACGAACCGTACTGTAGATTGCTGATTCAGTAATGTAAGATTTAGCTTGTGTATGGTTCAGTACTGTGGAGCGGGCACTTTGATGCACGGACTATCAAAACATTATTCACAGATACACATTAATCAGACGTTATATATAAAAAGCCGCTGATAATTGAGACCGAACATTTATTGCACGGCATACACATAGTGTCTCGTATAACGCTGTAAACCACACCGACATCAAGAAGATGTAACCCATTCTTGTCAACTATATTCAATGATATCTACATACTGCGCATGGTACGTCTGTAGATTACGAAAATGGTCTCAGCGTCGCCACTTGTTCGCCTGAAAACTCATATAGCCCTCGTGGTAGTGGTCACCTAGGGTGATCTGTGATGATGATTTCTGTCTAATTTGCGCACTATATTTACTAAGGGGATACAGTAATTTAGGGAAGACAGTACCTCAATCTGGACAACATTCTTGAACAAACTGTTCATACCAGTATCGTTGACGCAAAAAATTACCTTCGGCTTGGCACCCATATTTCGATAAGATGGTCAAATCAAACGTTGACAGGGTTTGGAACGATAAGGTTCAGTAACTTAGTCACAAAACTGAGAAATATCAAGTGATATTTTACATCTTGGCAGCACGGTCATGAAACGTCACATCGATAAACCTGAAACACAGCCTGACGTGATAAACAGTTTGGGAATAACACAACGTTTCGAGCAAGTTGTAATACTCTACGTTTCAACCACCTCGGGTGGCCTTCCTCAGGAGTGTTGTAATCGAAATCACATGTGATTTCCAACCTGTTTATCAATAACATGTTAAACACAACGCCCAAACTGTTCAACTTAATTCCTACTAAATTTGGTACAGATATCTTACAGCTTGACGTACTTCAGATTCTGTTGGAAGCCTATTGGTTTTCGGTCACTCCTATAGTAATTTGTTAGTTCGTTCTTTTGGCGTGTTTGTAAACTTGAAACATTATCATCCGTCCACCGATTTGAGTGATAGGTAAATGTTTGGACTCCTAGATAAGGAAGAGAGAATTTGTCTAATAAAAAGAAGAATCCGTCGCAAGTTGGAAATAGTTTTTAAACAAGGTTTAATGGATGAGAAGACATGCAACCACCTAAAAGCGGGCAGCTGCTCGATACCTGAACCTTACGGACGGTGTAAGATCCACAAACATGGCATGCCACTTCTATCAATAGTAGACATGCTTAATTCATGCGACCACAAAATGGAAAGACGGTTGGTTAAGAGTTTAAGGCCAACCATCCAAATGTTTGACAAATATGTCATCAAAGACTCCATGGAACCTGCGGATAAGTTGCACTGAATCATTAACATGACTGAATATAAGTGTGCTCTATGGATGTTCAGTCTGTCTTTATCAATGTTTCCTGAGGGAAGTTATTGACTTTGTGTACGAACTGATTATTGTGGGAAATATCCGTCTTCCTTTTCTGGTGGATTATCCGAAAACTTTACTGTTGTTGTATACGGAGAATGTCATTTCCAATTTCAAAAGCACACCATCCAGGCAAATTGACAGAGTTGCAATAGGTGGCCGATTGGGATCACTTTTGGTCGACGTTTTCGTTATCATGGCAGAAGGACAACTGACTGTCAACGAATCACAAATTTCGCGCTGCAGACGGTATGTAGACAATAGGTCGGTCTTTTCTAAAGATCGGTAGCCATTAAAACAACTTCGATTATGGTTTAACAGTGTTCATCTCAACCTCACGGTGACGTTTGAAGCGGAGGCTGCTGAAAGTCTGCTCTACCAGGACAAACTCATCACACGAATGACCGATGGATCAGTAACGCACAGCGTTTATAGAGAACTAATATGGTCCGGTCAACATATGCACTTCGCCAGTTTCAAACCGGTGAAATGTAAGCAGGGTTTGGTGAGAACATTGTTAATCACAATACGCGGCATTTGCACAGTGGACTGCATTGAGAAAGAACCATATACAAAACTACATAGAGACGCTTAGGAGAACTCTGTTGAGTATTGGTTACCCCAGAGGTTTTGGTCAACAGCAACCTACTGACACTAAATCATACTGTGCATATCACTTTTCACGTAACTGCGGATAAAGTTACACTGACCTCAAAAATAGGTTCACAAACAGACTTCATAACCGAACTCTGTGGATGGTGGGGGAGAAAGCCCCAAGCTTTTTCGATCGGACCACATATCCTCAGCTGGCGACAAGGTGGACTTGGCCTCAACCTTTACCGTCTTAGTGCGCCAGTATAACCCAAGGCTCCCAACATTTGCTGAAACAGTCCCAATAAACCTGTTCAAACTTATGTTGCGTGTACAAAAACGATTACCTGTTAAAATTAGGTTGCCCTGGCCCTTAATTACAGTGAGTTTCATTCAGACAACATAACTGGTTGCTTCGTTGTTCATCTGTTTGTCCATATCCCCCAAAGTGTTGTAAACATCCAACTGAAAGTTCTCTGTGCCGGTAGCTGTTTTTACTGATGAGCCAATACAAAATGATTACATTTAGCAATGTTCGTCTCCTAACTGTTTTATCCAAATCTCAAGGTGCTAAGTCTACAATCACCGGTAAGTCCTCAGAGTATTATTGGTCAAAACGTTGGTTCAGGAAACAATCCCTTTCTACGTGTTGTGTGGATACTTCACTGTCTTCCTGACAAAATATTCTGAATATGGTGCATGGGGAAACAATTCTCATTTGCTCACTGTGTAAAACTAAACAAACTTACTCCATTTCACTGTGAAGGGTATTCTGCGTTGGGTAACCTGATGCGATAGAGAAGGTACATATCGGAGTTTAAATAATCCGAATAAAACAATCCTATCAATGCAGCAACCATTCTCTACCAGTTCTGTCTTCAAAATGTGCTATTCCGTAATCAAATTCACCGGTCATTTTTCTCTCAATGTACAACCCTGATGGTATCACTCTCTTTTCTTGAAGAACGAAGGAATGTGTGATTCTTGCTGTCTTTCCGAGTAAGATCTGTATAGCGATCGCAGTGCATCGTGTTTTTGACAGTCGCAATTCACTGTGCATTTTTCTATTTCTGATTTGCAACTTGTGTTTGTTTTAGTCAGTTTGTTAGTTGACTACTCATGGAACCAAAAATACAAGTGGTTTTAGCCTTACTGGCTTTAAATGCCTTTCTCTGGGCACTTGTTTTTGCCAGGGTCTGCACGTTACACGGGGCCAACGCACAGTGTCTTGTTTTGATTGTCGCTCGTACTTTCATCATGGTAACCAGACAGTAACATTCCGTTGGATTGCCTTAACACATAAAGGCAGTCAGTTTGACCAAAATGTTACCCACCGTGGTATGTATTCTCCAAATTACTTCGTTTATTGATAAGTCAAACCATTCTGCTTGTCAGTTCTACAGTTCTATATGAACTAAGGCAATACCCCATAGTACCGTTATCAGCAATTCGTGCTGTACACCGAAGTATAACCGTTGCATAACCATGTAAAATAACTATGACAAAGAGAGGCAAGAGTGAGACTTGATTAAATAAACCGAACAGGTCACCCACGTCTTGTATGCGACCAACCAAGCTCCAGGTAGGAATGACAGGGCATTTCCGAGGCAGCTTCCCAGGGTTTTGAACCACTCAGTCTCTTTACTTCAACAATAACACTGTCAAAACATCCATTTCATCTAACTAGTTTAGATACCACCTATTATACAGTCTCCTAGAGGTTAATGGAACTCACGATGGCTGACCTAGTGGTAACCATCATCCTTTCCATGTACGAAGACAATCATTCACCCACATGCTGTGACCTTGACATGTTCTCAACTTTGCAAGTAATCGGTTGCTGTCTTTGGTACACAGAAAAATTAAAAAAGTGTTTGAACTGACCAAGGTTGCCAGGTGGTCATCACATGATAAACGCAATAATCATAAATCAATAAAGAGAACACCTGATACGATGATTTGCTTGAGTCATAAGTTGGTTCAGTAGGTGGTGGAGGGTGGTACTCATCATAACATTGATCAAATGAAGTGGAAGGTCACCAATATGGTTAAAACGAGTGAACGGAAACACTTTATTGTCGAAGATTTGAAAGCAGTACAGACCACAAACTGGACGGTACGTGGATGAAATCACTCAAAATGACTGGAGTTTACCGCCATAAATTCTGTCTTACTCCAGTACGGAACATTGCCCGTCATTTCTGAGAGGAACAGCGTCTAATCTAATGGACAGTTCAGAAACGATCTAATAAAGAAGACTAAGCATATATGCTCCGTAATATATAAGAACTCGTTTAGATATATCTATTCCCCTCATATCTGCTCGAATGTAGTACCTACGGTTTGGACAACACTTGAAGAAGAAAATAACGAGAATTTCGTATTTTGGTTATTGAATCTTGTCACACGTTGTCTACAGTTAGTAGGATTACTACTGAATTCCACATTGTTCTGAACGGAGAAGCTCTTAATCGTAGGTTCTGTACTACCACAAAATCCTTCACATCCATACAGAGAACAATGAAAGCCTTTTTGTTCCGATCGATTTCCCTTGTCCACGCCCTCAGGATTCGTGTTTTTTCTCGTTTTTTGTATAAAGGCACACAGTAAAGGTGATAAACAATGACCATATGGATGACGAATGAATCAGCAGATACGTTTTACGTCTAATACTTCATTTCCACTAGTTATGGTAACCACCCAATTAGAATATTGTGACAAGCTTCATTCGTCTAATTAACAGAGAACATCGTTGGTTTACATGTCGTCCGCTAGAGTGCATAATGGGAATCAAGTAGGATAGACCTATAGGTCAAGAAAACGATCGAACTTCATCAGTCTTTTTGTCAGCCCTAACTGTTTTCGCTTGACGTTCAGCTATATTGTCACCTACATGTGTGAACCTTAACATCCAATAATCGTAACCGTTCGCACGGAAGCCGTTAAATGACCAAACTTGTATAGCTTAAGTACACCTGCACGAACCTAAGCTTATATCGACATCGGCAACGACCTCTCTTCTCTGCCTGATATAATTATCGCGTAATCAACTATGAGAGAACGTGCATAATCAACGACTCCCAAACTGCGTTTTGTTCACTTCCTAACACCTCTTATAATCACTTCTAAAGTTTTGGTAATTCAAATTGTCAATAACACAGGTCCACACTGCGATAACCGTTCAAATTAGATTGGAGTTGAGCCAAGTACAACATTTGTCGGTGGAAAAAATCTACCAGTGAATGACTCATTTCTGGTTTCGAAGGGGCGATGTGTTTGAATATTAGTGATCTCGGTCTAAGTAGTTTGTGAGTGAAACTGGACTGTGAGACGGAATGAGTGCAAGCGCCCCATAGCAGCAAACTTTCGTTGTGCTGGCGGATAATTAAGGCCTTACATAGCGATAGCAAGTGCAGTCTGGTGAGCTCATAGTACGGTGGTCCTAAACAAGACAAATGAGAACAGACCTATAACGGACGAGGCTAGAGGAGTATATCCGGCTGTATAGCTCGCTCGACCGTCAATCAATTTGCTGAGTCAAGACAGAGCTCCTCTTACTCAATAAAACGTCGACGCGAAAACGCAAGGTGCAATCACGACTTCGGATTCCCTTTCACCAGATACTATGAACCAGAAGTATGGCAAATCAGTGAATGTTGCAGCTGAAGAAGCAAATTTTGTTCAATTTAATTCTGTTCGGCTAAACATTTGGCGTGTGACCAAGTGCTATGGGGAGTTTAGGTTTCCTAGTAGGCAGACTACCTGACTGTTTCAACACCAGAAGCACGCTACCCTCAGTTAGCTGTAACCTACATAATGATACAACTGTACACGTTTTACATTGTTGAACAAGTTTATCGAACGCAATAATGTCTAGGCGGTCACAGAATGCAGGCATTGCTATGTTGCCCGGCAAGAAAATGACCGGCATGAGCTATGCTGAGGGGGAGACTATCGTTTTCTATCTTGTTGTGCTATGTTACATTTATCGCTCTACCCACGTGGATGTTAGATTCGGTCACCAAGTGTAGTCATAGAAAGAGCGATTGATTTCGGAAAGTTGTCGAGTGATCCGTATATGTAGGATGCTGTATCTCGCATAGCAGGATTACGGTAAATTAACTGGGAGCTCTATTCTTAAGATGAGTTATCATCAACCCTAAACATTTTCGATCCAAAGAGTCACGTCACTTAAATTTAAGAATTACATCTATAAGACTATTGTCAAGGTGATCTTGAAGAACGGATGTGAAACGTGACCACTTGAGGTTGAGGATGACAAATGGACCGGGGGGGTTGTTTGTCGATATTTGCATTCATTCGTACTTGAGGGATGGCTTCATCGATAACCGATAAGGAAGGCAGATAAATGTTAACTAGCGGGGAGCAAACAAGATCATCCAAATCCTAAAATTAGTCCGCGTCAGAGTGTTAGGTCATGCATAACAATTGTCGAAGCATCCTCTACAGTATCACGCACTCTTTTCTGAGGACCCAAAACTTTAGCGCAAAATATGCAGCGGTTCATAGTTGACATGGAAAACAGAACTTACAACAGTCACAAGTAAGGTGTGATAAAGAGGTTTTAACCATTTTCCGGCTGAGTTTTGCGGATCACCTTAGCTGTGACTAGAAACCGGTTGGCGGCATCCGATTCGGATTAGCCTGTCACAGTGACCGAAGCCAAAGGACGCCTGCGCTTATCCATCACTGCAATTGGCTTGCGCTGCACCAATTGCAGTTCCACCAACACACCACATATCCAGTGTAAACCCGAAGGAATAAGACTGGGAGGTGTTCCAGTGGGGCCTTTTTGTCCAGCCGGCCAATGCTGGTTAGCCACTTCATTGGCTAATAAGGGAAGGAAACCCCTATCTCTCGGAAACTAGAAACCATAAGTGTGATGACAGCCAGTCTTATTGTGGATTAAATGTCTTCAATATGTGAACATACACGAATGGTCCCTGGCCTTATTGTATAACGAGGTTGGTCTCATTGACCTCTTGCATCTGCGGCCAGGTGGAGTGTTCGATAAAGCACACTTAATCCTTTCCTTTTGAAGTTCAGCTGACTACGTCGTTTCGTCATACTCGGCAAGTCGTTCAGGTGTGATTAACCTATACAGTGTGCGTAATTCTTGAGCTGTCATCTAGCAAATGTGTGAATCTTTCTCACGGGTCCGGGCCAACGAATTACGACAAAGTTGATCGAAGTTATAACACGCTAGCAGCAAGTGGCTTGAATCCGAACTCACTTCTGACACGGACAGATACAGTTTACTCTGCATTAGCAACACCGGCAGTGTGTTGTGTGGTCGTAACGCCCCCCCCCCCGCGGAAGCGCACAAACGGTTTTGCGGTTGTTACTATTAACTGGACACATATACTCGGTGAACTTCGATCACGTATGCAAATATATTAATGACATGCTGACGTTTGTAGTGAAGAACGCACTTTTGGGTCATTTTTGGCTTATTCCTTAGAATGGATAGATCAGTGAGGAGCACCTACAGGAAATGTGTGAAAATTCAGTCTGATTCAAGATGCTGGAGGTATAATTTTACATAACTCGCAAATATGTTGTTAATTACCAACAACATATTCGGTTCGATGAGACGCAACTCAAGCTGGTTTGAAATTTGGTATTACTGTTTTGTGCCAAGAACGCGGATGGCATAAGGGTCGCTCATTTAGAAAATCATTGCCAATCAAGTCAATGTCAAGATCCATGCTGTCACCCTAGTAGTGAATAGTAGTGGTTTGAGTAATATGGTGCGATCGCTAGTCCTAATTACACTACTGTCCACGGTCTCATCAACCAAGCCATTTCCTACGATGACTTCACAAACGATTATTGTCACAGTCTATGACTTCACACAATTCCTGTTAAACTTTCGGCCGGATATAAATCAAGCTCATGGTACAAACTATCTGCAGGTATTTGCCGCATCCAACTCTCACAAATACAAAGTTTGGTAGCCCATTTTTATGCTCGCACCTAAAAGCCGGCAATTTCAACCTAGATCAGATGATCAATTGGCTATCAGAAAGTTTCAGAGAACGATATTATTTACTTAACGTTCATTGCCTTAAATTCAGGAAGAGTGACTGGAAGTCCAGCCGCGTTTATTGAGGTCGTTAATTGCGAGCATGAAGATTCCAGAATATCGGCACCGATCAATTAGTACCGTTATTTTCACATGGGGGCTGTAATCATCTCATTAAGAGATGTCTGTTGGACAAAGTAAAAACTCTAACATTTCTTTCAAATTGAATACCATCCACAATAGATCAAAGTCGTTGTATCCAGATACGCCTTTCAGCCGACCCACTTACGAAGTGGGCTTATCTGAATGCAACACCTGTAATCGAATATGAGTGGTGTTCAATTTGAAATAATCAATGATTTCTTTTAGAGCGCCTGCTGCTGGGTGATAAAGACTGATCATCTGTAAGACTTATACAACCAAGATTGAACGGTCAAACAACACAGACTTTGTGTTCAGTGTTTAGGGAAAGTGGGATCAAAGTCGGTCAAGAAAGCCTTACAAGCTGATACTGTAGTGAGTTGTACTAGGCATGGTTGTGTCCGTTCACGAGGCAACGAGGTTACAAATATAGATAACTTGCGGAAGAGACCTTGCCAGATTCCCCCAGTTTAGGGGACAAAATCCATTGAAGATGTGCCTTCCTATGAAAGTGTTCAAGTCTTTACAGCTGGTCCTAATCATATGTACGTGAAGGTCAGTACTAATGTAAGCTCACTGAACATCCAACTGAACACAGCATCAGTAGTCGCACTGGTTTCAGAGAGAACAGATGTGCTCAGTGGAAAGCCGTCAGTTCAAGCAACCAAGAATCTGACATGAACTCTATCAAGCAGTCCACTGAAACTAACGAAAAGCATTTACCCTTTATAGGATGTTACAGAAAGAGCAAAGATCATTGCCTACGTATTTCCGCCTGTCTGTTGGATAGTTTGTAGAAGCAAAGAAAAGTGGGCGGAAAGTGATAGATGGAAATTTGAATAATGTTACTGGCGTGCAATCATGGCGACAACTCATACGGAAACAACGTTCCGTTTGACCTGTGGTAGTGAGGTTGGATGCTTGTCATGTAGGCTGACTCTCACTAACAGGGGTGCTCCACTCCACAATCCCTTTTCAGTAAATGATACGTTATAGTTTCATTCTTGTGTAGTGATAGATTTTCCAACAGACAACCTTATATGTAATTACTACGTCTTTTCTGTGGTTTCGATGATGCACTGAGACTTGACCTAATTCCGCTAGTCTCTCTGCATAGATGATTTTCCCGTGTCCCATAGGTGTAAAACAGAAGCGCAGCTGGCAGTCGGGAGAATACGCACCACCCAACAGGAAAACACTAATCCCTTCGAAGGAGGGCGATCCGTCTGTATTCCTGCTGGCAACGCGGTGCAATAAATGGAGCTGGTCACGATAACCTCAGTAACTATGTGGAGGGGCTAGATGATTTCATTGAGCGCACCATTCCTTTTTATCGAAGGTTATACGACTTCAACACGAAACTGTCGGTACTCACTGCTGTGCTTGTTACCAGCGCCGGAGATATTTGTTCACCGACGTATTCAGCAGAGGATTTGTTTAAAACCGAGAGCAATTAAATACCGGGCGAAATCGGCGAAATTCCAGGACAACTGCCCAATATGGATAGAGTGAAAAGTGATTCAGAGAAAACGCCAAGCCCCGAGAACACAAAAACATTAGAATGTTTGAACGCCACGATAAAACATTCAGGTCGTTTACCTCCACGATCTATCAATGTTATACGACCTATTAGCTATTTCATATAAGGATATGTCGCGGTTCTGGAGTGCTGATTAGCAAATTGTTTCTAACAGGATAAAGGAAACTTTGACGGAAGCGCCACTGTTGACTCGCAGCAATTCCAACACCATCGGCGTCCGTTTTCGTCACACAACCAACTAGATATAAGTGTAAATCATCTGCCAGCTATATCTATTAATTTGATTCACTTCACACTTGGATGTCATCCCGGACTATTTTACTATCATGACTACGGCATTTTCTTCAACGTATACTATAGAACAAGCTTGCAGGTTTTACTGATTTTATTCAAACTCCCTAACTATCGTTTTTGTCACGGATTGTCATTTTTTTCAAATAACGATTTTGGCAGTTCAGAATAGATAAAAAGTTCGTAAACAATCCCGAGCCAACCTGGAAAATTTTACCTATTTGATCTTTAATCCACCGCGCTTAGTGGCCGTCCGATTGTAGAGAGAAGGCGTCCAATAAAGCACAATCTTTATTTTCCAAATCGTCAGTCACATGCAACGAGCGCTCTCTCGTTTATGAGTCATAAATCCAACCCGCAACACCCCCCGGTTTCCGTTCACACGTCGTGTGCACTTCTGACCGGTTTACGTGTGTGATCGGTGCCTTCTATCGGGGGGTTTTCCGCTTGCCATTCCTCGGCTGTTTGTCCGATTTCGTTGCGCGATGGCTCGTCCGGCTGCTCGTGCTGTCCGCCATCCACCCAAAGTTGACCTTGACCGTATTCCAACATCGTGTCGAGATGTTCCTCTAAATGTTGGAAAAACCACGCCTCCGATCTGGCCGTCTGCTGTATTTCGCCTGCCCTGCCTCGCCCGTTGGTCCGATCCAGTCGAGCGATGACTCATCCGGTCGCGCACGTTGTTCTTGATTCGATCGCGGCAGGCTTTTGAACGTACCTCCCCCGCGTTGAGGTATTCGGCTGAGCGCTCGAAAACTCGCACCTCCGACCTGACAATCCACCACACGATGACCTTGAATGAAATGTTTGGTGGCAGACGTTCAATTGTTGAATGCCATAATATCCGTGTGTCGACATGTAACAAATACGCACCTATGTGTTCCTCATCATGATACACGTTTTGGGTTGGAAGAAGTGACTTGTTCGCTAGTTTCCTAGGTTCTTTCTGGCGAAATTAACGAAGCCAGACAAGTTAGTCTGCAGAATCAAGGCCTGTTCTTTTGTTTTTTTTTTCAAGGCGGGGAATTTAAATTGTGTTGTTGTGATGCGCGACAGAGTGGAAGCACTGAGGAACAGCGTCTCTCTGAAGGACCGGAGCACAGCGAAAATCTGGAATGGTAACAAAAACCGAAATAGCCTGAGCCAGAGGCCCAGTAATTCATGCACACAACTTACTCAAACGAAAACCAAGATGGCATCAAGCAAACGATAGCAAAATGCGTTACAATGCACCCTCCTCAGATGAACACTGTCTCCAGTGTTCCAAGGCCTATGTGAACCGGACAGTGCCAGTGGTATCACAGAACATTGGGTGCGTGCGCAGAGGTTGTGTTGTGTGTGTGCATACGTGTACTGCGTGTGTGATTGCAACGTGCGGACCCAGGGATGCCTGATCAAACCAAGCCGTGATAACCAGGAGTTCGTAATGGTATAATCATCAGTTGGTCACGTCGACACAAGCCGACGAGAACCATCCTGCCCGCGACGCCAGTGGCGTCAATCACACGACAGCGAAATGCGTTAAACCATTGTAACGCATTTTGCTATCGTGCGATTGACGCAATTTTGGTTTTCGTTTGAGTAAGTTGTGTGCATGACTTACTGGGCCTCTGGCTCATGCTGTTTCGATTTTTGTTGCCATTCCAGATTTCCGTTGTGCCCCGTCCTTCAGAGAGACACTGTTCTTCAGTGCATCCACTCCGTCGCGCGTTACATTGGAACGCTCTTATCTCGTGAGTAAACCGGCATATTATTCTGACATTTACAATAGGTTACTTGCGCGTGACAATGACACAGATACGGCATTTTAATTAGGAATCGTGATATGGGCTGACTGTCGTATGCAAATTAATCCAAGACGATTTACTTTTATGGTTCTTGTTTTCATCCTAGTTGAACGGTATGCATTCGCAACCCCATTTAGATTTGTTTATCAAGTACGGGAATAAAATTTCATTCAGGGCACAACTGTTCGGTGTTGCTTCCAAAATTGAATGAACACGTTGCAAGAGAATCATCAGTCCCCTAGCCAAAGGTGTATAAAGGATAACACTAAACACAAATGTCAACGACGCAGACAGCTGCTTCAACAACCATTTCTGTTTCTTAGGTGAAATAAACCTCGACAGATTGTCAACTTAGACATGCACTTCTCAAGCCAGCCTAGCTCAAGAAGTCTCGGTTCGGACAAAAATCAGCTGGCCTATCGACCAATTATGTCGCAGGCACTCTTTTTCTATTGAATCGATTCGGTTCTTTGCACTTTTGGAAGCGTGGTTCACGTTTCACAACACGCGAACATGTATAACTTGAGGTTCGTTATGTTGATTTACCTATTGCTCGTAATAACAGTATCGTCATGCACCTTTCACCAAAGATAACGTTACACTCCAGTTACGAAAGAGGCTGAAAACAACGGACAGTGAGCGCTACTTTTCCAATGAATAATGGACCGTTAGAATTGTGTTTTCAAGAAGGCGAAGCCGTGTGTATGGTTTATCAAGAAAATTTTGTGACCTTGATGTAGTACACGCTACGCTGACAACATGGTGCCAAGCATGAATCATACTATCCCCGATCAATAGGATTTTGAATAAATTCAACGAAATTTGCTGTCTCAAGTAGTCCTTACGGAAAGTTCAATTGAACTGAGGCTGAAACCGGTGCGATATACAAAAGTAGCTCACGCACTGACCAGAAGCGAAAGACCGTACGACAGTAGTGACTTCATCAGTACGCGATGGAAGCGATGAAAAGTTAGTCCTCGAAAGAAGAATGCCTTTTCAAAGCCGGTCTTCCGCAAGAAATTTGCTCATCGAATTGGCAGTATGGTTCATTAGCTAGTACGTAAAAACAAAACGTTTTCAGTTACATTGTCTTACACCTGCTGAATCGGCTGTATGTGTAACACATTTAGACTTTTCTGAATCAAGTGAATCTAAGATTGCAAGGTGGTAACGGCCTGATTTAGTTTACTTGTGCAAAGGAAAGAAATGAGGGCTAATTGCATGCTGATTGAGGACCAGATGTACGCTCATTTCTAGGATAGTAAAATACCTTGAGAGCGAGTGAAAACTTCTTTCGTTAGTTAAAAGCAACCGTAAGATTATGATGCAGATGGAACCCGGCTGTTCAGAAATTCATTTTTCTAAATTGACTAAAAATCTAAGTAGCTTCCAAACAACCACTTGCGAGCAGATATGCTGAACGTTTAGGCGGAGGAATCGGACGCAATTTTACACATTTTGTTGCCCCAACAGTTTGTCAATGGGAAACGGTCTTCGTGTGAACGAGTTGGTCTTCAATACAATGTGCCTGTGATTCAAAATGTCATGTTCAACTACCGTGCGAATTTATCTGATAGACATGAAGTCCATTTCGACAATTGGTCCCTTCGAGTTAAGCCCTAATTCGCCGATAACTCAAAGAGAATTCCGTAGAACTGAACGGGTACCGTTTGAAACCTGTCATTAACTCACGGTAAAGATATTTTGATTTCTAGTGACAAGCCGCCTTTTATTAAGCATCCGATTTTGTTTTCTATCACTCAGACAGAAAGAATAATTACTGATAAGTGTCTGATATTCATTACTCTGCGGACGCCCCGGATGTATGGCGCAATCAGTGTTCTTCCTAATTGGTAAGTTCACTTATTATCGAGTAAATGATTCTTCAGTCGGAACGTTTGCCGCTTTAACCACGGATTAACACTTTCGGCGTAAACGAAGTAATTTACATACGTAATTAACAATTTCCCCTTTTATTGTGAATCTTATCCCACTGATAACCCGAAGGCATAAAACGAAAGTCTATACACAGTTCTATAACTGATTCTTTGTTGTAGGTCGTGAACATCATCAACCAGGATATCTAAACACATGCCGTCACGCGTATGTACTATTAGATTTAACAACCAGTATGTCAAAACAGGCAGTCAAAATACTATACGAACGGTTTACGTGTGCGATGCGCAAGAATGAAACATGTCAGCCCATTTTATTCCAGAACCTCACTACGTCATTTTATGATGCTTCAGACAAGTAGCAAGACTTATGTTGCTCCATTCTTGTTCCAGAGCGTTCATAAATTTGGCGCTTTATATACTTGTCGAGCCAACAACCCCTAAGGGTCACCAACTGGGCTGAGGTCAGGATTGTAGTTTGACAAGGCTTAGCCGCGCTCTGAGTGCGAAGTGCGTGATTATTGTTGCATGGTCTTGTTGAAAAACGGCAGCTCCACGCATTCTTACCACAGTAACTTGGAGAATCAAACGCTCCAGCTCGGTGACACAAGCTACAACGTCTTGATTTTCAGTCAAATTGTTAGTTCACTCAAGCCACTTTTTGTAACCGAATCGACGGCCTACGAGCGCGCAAACAGATAACGGAACCAACGGTCAACGAAACGGCGTCTACCGGAACGACGGTCAACGGTGGTTAAAAACGGTTTACGAAGGATACTCGGCTAAGTCGCAACCCTCCGACAAACCCAACCACCTGATACCAAAGGAGGAACACAGAGAAAAAGACTGGCCTACGAACAGAGCTGGCCCAACGCCACTCAATCCCAAGACAACACGGTCACAAACCAGATCACATTTGAAGGGTTTGTGACCAATCAGACCATCTCAGAGAGTGGACCAATTAAAGAGCCAAACGGCACAGTGATATGCGTAGACGGGATGTGGGAGTGTAAGCTTTTAGGCGGAGTGCCACAGATTTGGCACAAGAGGTGAAGAGCGAAGTGGCACATGCCGTGTCAACTAGGAAGGTCACTCGCAAGTGTACTTTGTTAGTAAGCGACACAATGTTTTCGTAAACTGACGACTTCCCCGACACCGCTAAAGGAAAACGTACCATAAATTGCCACTGATCGCGTACTGTTGATCCGCTAGTGAAAAGCGAGTTCGTCTCTTCTGAGGTCCAAGCAAGCAACACATCCGCGTGGACGTTTACAACGTCAAACGCAACAATGTCTTATTGACAAACCTAAGAAACAAACGTTCCATCGACCGCAAGCACATTGAATCAGGTGTCAAAATGAGGGAGAATACCTCCAACAAGCTGAGGTGATTCTTGTCATTTTCAAGTTGACATCATTCGCATCTGATCGCAGATTTCGCATTCAGATAGACTTTCCAGCCAGCCTCTTTCGAAAAGAAGCACTACACTCGAGTTTCGCTCTCATTAGAGCTAGTCAGTAGTGAATATCCTTGCCGTGGCCAGGATTTGAACTCCGGCCATTCCATTCATGAGGCAACCGTGTTGACCACTGCGCTATTGACCTCACACTAGGCACGACCAAATAATCAAATCTGAACGCCCCATTACTCTCGCTTGTGAGCAATGATCAGGTTGTCCGATCGTCTCGAGAGGAGACACAGTAACTGTCTTGTTAACTCCAATCGATAACCCCGCGGTTAGGATTTCCGAGACAGGTCGAGATCACTGATCTCATTAAACCTGCTAGGGATTCTTGTAATGCCTGTTATGTAGTTCTTGTCCATACGTTCGACTCAAAAATCGATTTTATTTGTTTAGCATTGGCGGAGCTGCCAAGCGCGATCGTTTGATCAGCGCTTAGCCATTTTTAACAAAGCAGTTGGACATCTTCATTAAATTCACTTGATGTGGTTTATCTCAAATGGTGATGTACAACACTTTTCATTCGATCCAGTAGTACAGCTACCTATAGTGTGCTCAGACGTATCTTAAAAATGAAAAAACTATTCCGTTTTCCAGCTAGGAAAACCTACACTTACGTGGCTGGATGAGAAGTATGGAAATAGTTCGGTGCTTGTCTTGCCCTGCTACTTTTCGTGTGATTGATAAAATCACGATTTCTTTGACAGAAGTGAGCTGCCTCCATTTGAAAAACGCATCGCTTAGGATAGCAACAAACGTGGAACATCCGTAAGCGACCCTAATATTGTGCTGCAGCGAATCGAGTCATTGATGGTTAAAACGAATGTAGTAAGGTCACGACAGAGTATTGTCAGATATTCTGATACATAACAATATGCGACAGTAGTGAGCCAAAAACTAATGCTCCAGGCGATATGACATCGGAATTAACTAATACAGACTGTACCCATAGTTTTCATGTTGAATATCGAAATCAGAAGGAAGCGATCGCCCCGTTGTAGGGGCACTGCTATATACAGGGGCAATATTTGAGGTAGCAAAAGCTTCAGTATATTTGATGTGGAACAATAACATCAACCTTGTCTTTCGGATATTCCAAAAACAGCCGACCTCAATCGCCAAAATTTCAATCTACTATTGATAAGAAAGTTACACCGTAAACAGGAAAGACTATTCGAGACCGGAAGATGATGAGCTTGAGACATGAGCGGTCTGACTCCAGTCCCTCTACCGAAATAAGAGATGGTCACAGAACTTCCGAAAGATAGACACACTCGTTACTTGAATCAGAGTGTGACTGCCCAAAATGGACAGGCTTACTTGTTTCGATATATTAACTTAATTTAAACTCACGGATAATCACCGTGCCTACCAATATTTGTGAACTAGTAATCAAGCGGTTGAAAGTAACATCATGCGTTCATGAACGGAATTCCTTAGTTCTATTGAACGCCAGTCGAACATACTCTGAAAACGTTCGATAAGAAGAAAGGGAATTTCGACAATTAATATTTCGCAACATCGATCGTATGATTCTGTCGAGTTCTGGCCATAGGAAACATACTACGTGTCACTTTACTTGTGAGCTTCCAGTTATAGGTCCATTTTGTGCTACGAACTCTCTCGTTATCTTGGTTCAATGTTTTAGCTGTTGGAGTCCATGGTCAAATTGTCTTCGTACGCCAAGAGGATGAAGTTATCTAAGTTTTTACAGTTAGAAACAGACTAACAACTTGGAGACTCATGAATCATAAGTTTAGTTGCTTCCACTTCTATGCTACCATCGGATGAAACAAACTATCCGAAGCCATTTGTGTCCGTACGATCACACAACATATTGTATGAGTAAACTACATTATATAACGATGCTTAGTAAAAATCGACACTTCCGACCGTCAGAACGGGAATCGAAACTTGAGTAGGAGGGAGTCAAATTAAGCTAGTACAATTAGAACCATATTTTAGAAAAGTACGAGCGGCAACATACACTGGTGGATGAGGAGACTTCCAAGCGAAGAAACGATTTGTTATGAACTACACCTAGGGCGAAAAGTCTGCCAACATACTCACCAAGACTGTGATTCAGCCGAAGTACCAGCGAAAACCAAGTACCTTAGAACAAACAGTCGATGCAACGTTTAAAGTTTGGTTGTTTTGTACTATTCTGGAAGGGCAATTACTATACTGACAAATGAATCATCGTAGATTTTGTAACATAGCTACGCGATGTTTTATAAATTCAAGAAACAACTTGCACATATGGCTATCGATCACAACCACACACCATTGTGGACTCATCACAGACACTACGCGTATTTTCGGAATCACCGCTCAACAAGACGTAAACAACTATTAACAACACTGCAGAACAGTGTACCGATTCATATCATTTAAGTTATGCATTCTTATTAGTCTGGCTTTTTGTTCTGTTACCCGTAGATGACATCTCGGTCACAAAATCTGAAACATCGAACATATTCAAATTGCGCTAAACAATCCTTATTTGAAAATCACTGGAAACCTTTTCGGCTGATCGAAATCTTCGTTTTTCAGGGCGATGAGATTATTGGGGTTAGAAAATAAGTTGCTTTGGACTCATTCTTTATCAGATTGACAAAATGGTTATGGTGCCACTTTCTCCATTGTTCTTTCTCCTTCTCATCTGTTCCCATTCACATGTTTGTAATTACTTATCACTCAGCTACTTCGCAGATGTCAGAACCAACAATAGCCTGAACAATAGCGCACACGGGTACGGCTCAAAGGTGAGATGATGATGTTTGACCAGGGATCACTTACTAACCAGCAGCGCATGTATATATGTGTGTGCTGTGGTGAGACAAACTTAAACATAGAGCATTAAAAATCGAACTCCCACTTGTGGATTCAACCACGGAGTTCCTCGCTCTTTATCATGTCCCATTAGAACACCTAGTGGTTTGATGCATAAGCCAGGAATATTTATCAATCAGAGAAGACACCCTTGGATAAAAATGGACAGGGTGGTTTCCAGCTCTCAAAACGGACATACATTGCTTACGACCGTGGACAAAAACAAGTGACCAGGGTCTCCTGGCATCGGAGAACCGACATGAAAATGGATACGGATTTCGTTCTTGATTAGCCGTGTTTTGAACTACGTGAACTTGCGCCTAATTGCCGTCTACCTGACTGAGAAGTTCACGACCACCCACAAGGCTAGTTGGAAACACTCTGACATGATAGTGCAACAATCAGTGGTGGGCTGTGGGTTCTTATCTCTTCTTTTTCCCGAAGCTTCACTGCTCTTTCTTATCGCTCCGTTTTACTTCCCCTATCCTGTTCCTCTTTAAACATTTACACTTACTCATTACTGTTATTCTACAGACATAATACCATAATACCCAAGAGCACGACTCAAATCTGCGTACGATGATGACGAGTGGGTCTTGCAAAAATTAACTGCCATTTATTGATATACAGATTGGGAATAACACAACGTTTCGAGCAAGTTGTAATACTCTACGTTTCGACCACCTCGGGTGGCCTTCCCCAGGTGGTTGAAACGTAGAGTATTACAACTTGCTCGAAACGTTGTGTTATTTCCAATCTGTTTATCACTAGCATGTTAAACACGACGCCCAAACTATTCAACTTCATTCGTACTACATTTGGTGCGGATATCTTATAACTGCCATTTACTTTGTCCAGATGAATAAGAGAAAGTCGAAAAGCACTTTTTTATTTGCTAATTCGAAGACGCACGTGACCAAATGGCGATGGTAACAATTAAAGTTGTATAACAAATGGCTTATTCTACAAATGCTCCACTTTTTTGCATAATTATGAATGCAAAAAGCCAGTTTTTTGCCAGTAAACCTACAGGCGATTGTCTATGTGCTATTTTAAAACTTTGGGATATCAGATACAGTATGGTGACATTCAGCAAGACAATCTTATGAAACGCGGCATAACATCTGCTAATCTTGCGTATTCTAGCGGAACTTTGGGCTGATACATCTAAGCGAAGCCAATACGATAGTGATTCGTAGAAGTCTTTCGAAAACCTGATGAGGGAGCTAGGAAATCGAACTGAATGATGTTCCCGACTGGAAACAAGTAAGGGCGAAGAGGCATCTACACAGTTCATTGTTGTCAGTCTGCTTCCATTCGAATCACACACTTTACAACTAACACTCCACACCTGCGTGTGCCGCAGTGATCAACTGCGGTGTGTACTCATGAGATTTTGTATCCAAATCGTGTCGAAATGCATGTGGACAAAAATGAGCCTTTGCACCAGATCTGAGTTGCAGAAAGAAGTGTAGACATATACCATACAAATGCGATCCTCCTATTAAAGACAAACGCACAGTTTCCGTTTTGTCAGCTGACGAAATTTATCAGTACGAAATGGTGTACAATGAAGCTAATCGGTCCTCGTAGCAGACGTATGCTTGATGATGCCTAGCACACATAAGTAGACACATGGATTTATTAATTCAATACGTTGGAGGGATGAACTACAATAACTTGGACGATTGGTATGGCAATATGACATTAACAACGAGAGTAAGGAATGACTGGGAGTTAGAAAAGGTGCAACATAGAAATATGGGAAACTTGGATACATTAACCGGTATAAGGGATTGGTAGAAAAACATGAGAATGAAAACCGGCAAAGTGAAACGGAGCATAAGTCGTATGGAATTGAAGGAATAAATGGATGAAAATTTCCTTCTTTTAGACTGAGGACTGGAGTAGTATATTAGTCGTTGTCGTTGCAATAGTATGCCAAATTTTTACCTGAATGCGTATAAACTGCTTACGCAAAATCGGGAGCTTATTGCCCCGGAGACTGTGTAATAGATGTACAGCGCATTTGTCGTGAATTGGGCAGCACTTCCTTACTGCTCATCTGGAATTGTCTGTCGTCCAATGTAGGCACAAGTTCTTCGGTAAGTACATTCTCTACTGAATCAGTAGATACAGGAATTAGAGAATTGCAGTCGCCGTCTTCAGAGCGTTTCGCTGTTACAGGTAGGCAAGTTAACGGTGAATTGATAAAACTTCGAGACAAGTGCAAAAGCACCAGACGGGAACGAACAGGATTCGCGCCCAGCGCCAAACGATGGATAGTCTCATAGTATGACAACTAAAACAAAAAGCATGACAACATGAGAGAAACAAATCAGCCTTGTAATTCCACTTCACGTTCCCACAGAATTAGTGAAAAGTCAACTCTGCGAACACAACTGTTTTCGGTGAGCCTCATCGGGTTATTGACTTGAAATAAGATGCATGCGAAGTATGTATGAAAATCGGACCGCGTCATACCGGCTACAGAGTGTGATCATGAAATCAAGTGGGGGGAATAATGAAGTGCTGCGGGGTTAAATGACATGATAGAAATACAAGAGATTCGTATAAAAATTTGATATTTGCATACTAACAACAGAGAACGCAGCAAGTTCGGGGCAATTTTCTTGGAACCACAAACTACGTGCATGGTCAACTGACATGAAATGATATGTTAATTGCTCACATATAGCAGGGTAGAACGGGCGCAGGCCCACGGAGTATTCAGGGTAACATCAGTCCTCTTTCAGTTAAAACGAAAAGCAGACCAGTGGGTCCACAAGGTGTGAGGCAGACCAATAACTAACAGTCTACCAGATGAAGTCGGAGAATGTTGTGAACATATGAGCTGTTGACGTTAAAAAAAACCTGTCTCCTTCAAGTAGATGAAAGTAGCAGGGTACAGTTACTAATTTTCCCAATTACTCAACGTGGATATAGAGTGGTAGTTACAGAAGCTCATCAATCCGTTTAGCGAGACAAGCTGGAATACGTTAACCTGTACACATGCAAATTAGCAAACATCAACTACAATTACACAATTCTACAAGGGGAACTAGAGGGTTCCGAATATCTTGCGAAGTTAAAACAAGCTTCAGGTGATAAACTGACGACTTGTGAGTATGAGCTAATGAAACAATTGGAGGTGACTTCAGGCCGATACATACAGTGAGTAGTTAATGTTTGATTTTTTTTCGAAAAAAAAACTAGGAGAATCACATTTCATGCGATTAGTTTGAAGAAGTGTGACACTCCACAACATATATAAATATCTGAACACTCCTCTTCTGCAGTGGTTTCTGTGATCCTTAATTAAATATAGCAAACTTCCGGATAGATCCACGGAAAGGTTTGGCCCGATGTGGCGGTATAACATACACGTACTATACTAACGTGACCTTTGAATCCTACATGAAACTGGACAGTTTGCTAAGGCAGTCCAGATGAACAACGTTCGTTCTTTCTTCCAAAACCTATCTCAATTACTAACCAAGACACCACCAAGATCCATGCGCAGACCACAGGATGTTCAAACTGAAGCGCACACTTATCAAACCTGAATTGTACTGAACAGTGGACTGACTGGATGATTAAGCGGATAATGATGTAAACCCTTTTATTATTCTTTTTGTGCATCATTGAGTTTGACAGACTGCGGTTCCATTTTCATCTAGAGCCTAAAGCTTGTAGTTTTAATTCTTAACACTGGTGGACATGTGACAGCTTTTGTAGCTGAAAATTCACCTTTAGAAGTGAGCAAAACGACTGAAAACGCATGTTACGTTGGCCTCATGTTAGGAAGCGTCACAAGCGTCATCAGTAAGAATTGTTATCCCGATCTTTCGTTCCGGATACGAAACATTCAATCACGATATACGTATTCTGAGAACCTATCATTTTGCTGGCCATTGAATAAAACAGCACATTTGATGACCAGGTTGGCGTGTGCATCGTCCCAAAGACATTTGTTTTCCACTCCAGATCAGCATACAAAATCGTAATAAAAGGTTTGTTTATCGACATGCACCACAGGTTAACGAACGTTAAATGTAAACATTGACAAGATATGATGATAAATACGATGAATGACACCATGCGAAACGGAAAGGCAAGGTCATCCGAGCGCAGACTGAGGCCGCACGCATTATACGCATGCGCGCGACTAAATCTGAAGACTCTAACATGCACTTCGTCGAGACAAACGATTCCTTCGTATCTGTACGGACATTCTGTCTGTCCTTACCCGGAAGAAACACTGGGTTCGAATTTTGTTCCACATAAAGCTCACCGGTAGCGCGTAACATAGGCGGAACCGCATCTGGACTTCGGTCGATCTGCTTGTGTGTGTGCGTTGACGCACGAGTAATGTTCAGTTGGCCCGATCACCGTTGTAAATCTACGTAAACACTCAGTAAATAAGCTGGAGAACTGCATCTCACTTGCAAGCGGACGTGGTTGAGTGTTTGTATACAACAGACCGACCGCGCCTAATGTAGAGTCAATCGAGCAGTAGTCAACATGAAAACCTTGTGAGGAAGTGGACCGGCGCCCGAATCCCCGTCGTGGTAAGGATGTGCATAGGTGATGAATTGCGACAGGAACGACAGTCGACACCAGTGTTTTGTTTCGGATGCTGAAGATTTTACCTCAACGCGGAAGCTGTAATCACTCAAGTGAGGAATGTCATCATGAGGATGCTAACTCGAAGGACGAAGATGATGAGCACACACAAATGAACGGAAATTTTCGACTTTTCCGTGGAAAGAGCTGTGATGAATCGGAGCAGTCAATGGAATATTTTTCGAAATGTCAACCCGAAATAAACGTAGACTTCTGCCCAGCTGACAGACATGCCAAGGTTATCTACACTATTCAACCGCTCTGCTCAGTCATAAAACAGGTGGATAGGGGTGAATGTTCAGCTATAACACAACGTTTTTCATTGCAATCATATAAACCATAGCGTGATCTACTCTGAAAACCTATCTATTACCGTGCCACCTTCGTATCACACGTCCTGAGTTAGGCCGAAGCAAACTCCTGGAGGTTGATGATGGAGGCATTAACGTTCGCTTGGTTCCAGGGAGTGTAGTTAGCTTTCCCACACTGCAGTCGAAAGGACAGTGTCGACCTGTAAAGCAGAATCGAAGTGTTACAATCCTACAATTCATTTCGGACCTCTGATTTTTATTGCATTAAGGCACTGATATGCAAACACGGTTAGCAGTATCCGTTCCCGAGTTTGCCTGTCAACGGCCGTGGCCAAAGGAGTTCAGCGCATGAACGTCATCAGCCGCTGAACCACTTGCGGTCCCATTCACACACCCCGTCTCCGGTGCAAACCTGGAGTAAGATACACGTAATTTAAACATAAGTGACATTTGATTGCAGCTTTAGTGTTCAGAGTTGAGGTTAATGGCACATGGTCACCCGATGAGAACACAGATCGGTGTTCAAACCCTGTTGTGGCAACGATATACGCCACTGGCGAGCTCTAACAAGAGCAAAACTAGAGTCCAATACTACTTACCAAAGAGGAATGAATGGAATGTCTACGTGAATGCCAAAACTATAAACAAGTGTAAGTAATGTCCAATTTGTGCCAACTGGATTCTCGAGTATTTACCAGCACACACATATGAGTAAGATAAACAGTACACTAAGTGTGGTGTTTGATCGCAACCACAAGACTGCATCACAGAAATATTGCAGCCAACGAAAAAACGCTGTATCCGGCCATTCTGCTAGAGAAAGAGAGGAGGACTGAATGTCGAAATTGAGAGCTCTGAACTTTGAGCATATCCGAAAACACAAGGCAAACGAGTCCTGAAGACAATCTAATCTCGACGGTAAATGATAAGTATGAATTGTAAATTACCTGTTTGGTAACCCACTTTGGTTTTGTACTACCCAGCATACGCGAAGACTGCTGGAGCACCCACAGACCAGCACCAAAAGCATTCATCATGCTACCCATACTGAGATTTGAAGAACCACGTCGAACCGCACCTCTGAAAGCAGTCAACTGATTCGTCAGCACAGTCAAGACCCAATCGGCCGCGAGAACCTCCGAAGCCTGCGCGCATGTTTGTAAGAAGATGCGAAAAACGCTGTGTAATAGTTGATGGGATAATTCCTTAAATGAGTTCTGCGACAACCAACAAAGGGCCGAAATACATACAAAAATGGGATACAAAAAATGCTCCCCCCAATTTTGTTTTTAAAACGGGCATTTACTTCATTTTAGAAATCCATACATGATGAACACATTCTCAAGAATGATGATTCTTCAAATACATACACACTAGCTGTTTCCCACCACGTACACATATTTGTCAAGAATGATAGAATAACTGGTCGCCAAACACATGTTACATTTGAGAAGCAAATAGCAACTTATCGACAAAAAAACGCGAATTTTAACGTCGGCGCGTGATTTTCGTAATTAAATTGTTCACCAGTAGGTTCATCGGCATCGTTCAACAGAACTGATCCCTCTTGACGTATTGACTGATTCGGGCAAGAAACTCCACTAGTAAGGCCACTTAGGTTAGGGCTCAATCGAAAACCGACCACTTAAATTGTTTCTTTTGAAGGGGCTCGAACAGTATCAGTTATTATAAACACAACCACCTTCTCAAAGCATAAAGTAAAAAGCGGCGTCACACTGTTTTTTTCTGCACTAGATAACATTCTTTTCAAACCCTGCTGTCCCTTGTATGTGCCAGATGGTGATTCGGTCCACGATGGGTCGTCAGTGGTTTATCCCAGCTTCAGTCTTGCATTTCATTAGCATTTACCGGCGCATACATCCACCGGCAACAATGTGAACAATGAACTGCAAATTTTGGAAAAGGGATCGTTGAATGCAATAATTAGCAGCTTCTTCGAAATTGCCAGTACATTTTTTTCCGTTCACACTTCCATACCCTCTGTTCCGTATTCAACAGATATCGATTTCATGGGCTAATCTTTTTCCCACACGTTTTCTTGATCCAACTGAACACCCCGCTACTTGTTCTTTCTAAAAGATTGGTTTCATCTTAAAGATTGTCAGCCGTATACCTTCTCACAGGTAAATTGGGTGTACAAATATCAAAACCGTCTAACACCACCAGAGCATTTAATGTAAACACACCGGGATAAGATCCAAGAAATGGGCATACGGCAGGTTAGCGAGTAATTAGTATCTTTTAATCTTTAACACCTATCCATGTCGCATAAACGATAATTATCTCGACTCTTTCCGAAGATTCAACTTAGTTATGTGTCGTTCAAAACGAATCATAAGTGTTCCTATCTTCATTCTTAATCTGTTTTTAGCATCACAGTATACTCAGCCCTGTAACCAGTGGCGTCGTCATGGTATCGCCTTCAGCTTTAATTCTTTAGATTATCCTCAAAACTCTTGTGAAATTCGCCTTCCTTAGTGGATTAAACAATTTCGTATGCTCGTCACACGAAAAAGCAAGTTGACAAACATGTGCTAGCCATTTTGGAACCTCTAAACATTACAGAAGGAGTGAAACTGAACATAAAGGTGGGAAAATGTTTTGCTGATGCACATGTTTCGGCGATCGCTGTGTAGGTTCACTTTCGTTAAGCAGTTTCGTGATTTGCGACAAAAAAGAAAGGGTTATGACTATAGAAGACCACTGTTGTCGAGCAGATGTGAAAAAAAGTACGTCAAAGTCGCTGCTCAACATAATCGTCTAGAGTCCGATTAGTTTTAAGCCATCCAGAACAAACATTGTGTAGACCACGTGCGGACAGTTTTTGAAAGTACTTCACCGTAGCCACTATGTCTCCCATAGAGCGACTAATCGTTTTGTTCTAGGAGCATAACATACCACAGACAGAAGGCGCCCACAATGTTGTTTGTTTTTCAAAATGAGGACGAAGTGGAGACAAAAACTACGTTCAGTATGTTCGGGGATAGACAGAGTCCGTCCGTCCCGAAGACGCGTCGGCGAACTACTTCACTGCTGACACGATCATTCCATCACATGACCTTTAAGACACCGGCGGTCGGAAACGGACACTGTGAACATCCTTCAACAGAATGAGGTGAGTTTCGTATCCGTACAATAAGGCTGATCGTACAGCGGTATTCAACGTGTGGATCTTAACCGAAATAGATCACATCAGCGCCACATGTGGTATATGTGGGAAAACGTCATCTAAGCAATAATCATACGATCTGTGGTCTCATTAGTCATTCCGCCAGCAATGACGCAACTTTCAAGGTATATAGACTTCTTGAATACCTCCAAAGGCTCACTATTAGGGGTGAGAGCACGAGCAGAGTCCGGCCAAAGTTGCAACAACACCTCGCACTTAGAAGGTGTAGAGGTTACACTGTCTCCAGCCTAATTAGGATTCTGGACATTGCGGACTCATACAGATTAGGTCAATGTTCTCCCAGTATTCTATGTCACGAAGTTGAGTGCCTGGGAGCACTTCTACACCAACGAAAATCCTCTACTACGTATCACAAACGAAGACAATCTACGATGTCTAAAAAAACACTTTCAGCGTTCTATCTCAATGGCAGTATTCAAGCAACTCGCAGAAAGTGGAGAAGTGATGGGTGCAATCACGGTCAGGGTGAAACCCAGTATACTCCTAACAGATACGTTGTTCACGCGTTACGCTTAATCTACGAAGTACAACGACTGTAAAGAATTTTGACGAAATAGGAATCAGGCCATTCTCCCGGTGATTGACACATTTTTGAAAATGAAGATGGTGGCCGTCAAGCCCCAAGGCACTTGGAAAGATTTCATTGATTGAGATTTTCCGGAGCAGACCAGTCGGTCCGTATAATCAAGATTAGTCCTTCATGATAATCGCTACCTTCCAGATACGAAAGCAAAAGTCAGTCTTCGTGGCACAAAGCATACCTACATTTCAGTTTGAGTTTCTATTGATTATTTTATGGACAAAACGCATCAGTAAAATGAAGAATTACAATTGGTGCAGACTCTTTAGCTTTCCCATTGGTCGGCTCGACTCCGCATGTAGCTCGTTTGTTTCAGCGCGTGACGCACTTAAACAACTCCGGTGCTTGTTATAACAAAATTCGATGGTGGAGCAGCGTGCCATCATGATAGGTCCCCGCGCTGACATATCGGTCTGTGCGCGTTGTCGACTCTGATAAGCCGTAGTCTTTTGCGAATCACGGGTTGATTTCGTATCGATGCTTTTGTCCAATCCAATCCCTTTACAGTCTTTACTTAACGAAAAGAGCAGGAAAGAGTTCGTTTAGGCAGGATTTCTTGTGAAGTAAGCATATTTTGTTCACATCTTTTATTGAGAATTTCAGGGGGAAGTGGGCAGGTGATCATGAATTTAACTCTTTCTTTTCCCGCCAACTACTGTTGTACACCTTTGTTCAGCTTTCTGTGGCTGTTCTATGGATTTGTTCTCAGATTAACAAATTCTTCCTTCAACAAGAATCGCACAACGAAACCACTTCAAGATTCTCAAGCCCGTGCAAATTTTACTTCGAATCATCTGTACAAGAATGGTGGAACTATCCACGCAAGGTCGCACACTTTACACGTCCGCATGTAGGTAACTAACTTATCATGAGACAACTAATGTCAATAAGTGGAAGGTTTTATTGAAACGCACTAAACTCATTGATATTTTGACCTTAAAAAGAGAAACGGATCTAGATGAAAAAAGAGAAGTGAGACACATTTAACTGGAAACTTAATAGTATGATGTTTTCTTCAACGAACAAACTGGAACACAAGTCATTTCCTCCAGTGTTCATTGAGATCACGCATTTATCATTGCTATAAGGTCGGGTTTACCAAGTTTTTCAGCTTCTGACGCTTTTGTGCTGTTCAAAAACCCAAATGCACCAGCATCAATTCCGGAGCTTATCCGAAATTTTCTGAAATTTCTTCTTGTGCCCCAGTTTTTCCCATCCTTCGTTTTTCATAACATTTGCTTCGGATACTATGAGAACGGCCCTGTGATAATGAAAACTGAGGCAACATCACCACGATCGGATGAGCTGCTTGCGCGAGGATTGTCGTGAGGCAAACACAGTGGAATATTTTTCCATTCACAAATGCAAGGACTTTTCAGATTTAATTAACTATCATCCCATATCCTTCACGTAAATTTTGCCTGAGGTCCTTCGTGGCCAAACACATACTTCATAAAACTGTGTCATGAACTACTTAACGACGATTAGTATAGTTTTCGATGTCAACGCTCTACAGTCATGGGTCATTAACTCCGGTGAAACTGAGTTTCAGATTAGACGCCTCCTATAGTTGATCGCATGCTTCGCATTCAGATAAGCCGTTCGACTAGTCCGCTTCGAAAGGAAGCGCTAGATTTGATTTTTATTCTTATTATAGCCGTCAGTAGTGCATATGCCTCATCCGTCCGGAAGTTATATATATATATATGTATATATATATATAATATTACTGCGGGATATTTCTTAATTCAGAAGCCTTCCGGTTAAAGAAGCGTTGCTTGCCCTTGCTAACAATGGTTTAACAGACGCAGCCAGCTGCAACGAGGACTAGAAACAACAGCCTTCAAACAAAAGGTTCGTCTTACAGAAGCAGCCATGACTAAATAATTCGGAAGAGGATGGCCTACCAAGTTTGCAGATGTATGGAACAAATAAATGTATTCTTTTAAGAAGGACAATGCCAGGAAGAAAATCTAGCAGCGTCGGCATGACCTCAGTTGTTCTATGGAGGGCCGAGTGTACAGTGCCAACATTAGTGCAGTTCTACTGAACGTTTCCGGAGCCTGGTCCATCCGTGTGGAGGATACTTACACTGTATGCGTTTTCGACCAACAGTATCTTCGAAGGATTAGCGGCATATGGTGGGAACACCGTGGCAGCAACCACGAAGTTCGCCGAAATGTCTTCGGAACGGATAGATATTGTCCACCCGTAAGCATTTTGATCTCGTCTCACAAGCTTCGTTGGTTCGGTGACATCGTGCCTTGTTTGCGAGTGGTGGGTTGGGCTGGAAGCAGCAGCCTGATGGTCAACGCACGATTTGGGTTCAGAGTATGAAGGCACTTACCGTGAAACTTGCTTCAGTAGGGCGCTCCCAGCTTCCTGGCTGGGATCCGAAGAACAATGAACACCTATGGCTGAGGACGACGTCTGGTATTGCGAAGAGCAGAAGTTGATGGTGCTGATATTGTGAGCCTCAGCGTGCATCGTCGTAATTTTATCTTTTTTATCCCTCTACACTCTTCCCCTTCCTTCATCCTGGACATTACTTTTTCCTCCTCATACTGTGACACGTTTGCCGTCTTCAGTTCTTGCACCACTGTACCATACGAAATGTCTTTTGCTCTAGTTACCAGGCATTGTGCCAGATTTCCCTTCCGTTTAATAAGCACAAAACTACTGAAGTGGGTGTACTGCCCTGTCCATGTAAGTTTACGATGTACCGACATACTCAGTGTGCCATCTTGATGTCTCGTCAATTTGACATTTGATGGATGAAACTCATTGTTGGACTCCTCTTCTGAGGTGAAACGCGGTGAAGCGAATCCGGATGGCAGTTAACTCATCTTGTGGTTGTACAACAACATACCTATCAGCATATCGGCGGTACAAATGAGGAATTTGAATGGTCGGCTGAAATTAGAATTCTAATCTGCCCATGAATACGTCTGCGAGCAGTGGACCTCTAGTGTCGATGTAGCTGGCTGTTGAACAAGAACTGAACATTGACGGTGCACCGCAAAGGTAATTAGTTTAGGTCCGATTTTTAAAGTCTGAATACGCTTTCTGGTGGTTCTATTTGACAACCTAGAGTTGATTCCCTCTAATGATGGGACATTTGTGAACAGCGAAGTCAAATCAAGGGAGCTCATTTGCCGGTGCTTAACGTTGGTATTGTTCACAGAACCTACAAACTCGAAAGTGACACGAATACTGTGTGAGCATAACTTCCGCCATATAGGCTCCAGTATTTCTGCTAACCACTTGGCAGTTGCGTGATATGATGAATCGGACATATCAACTAACAACTATCAAAATGGAAAACCGTTTTTATGGATCTTGGTGAGTTCGCACAAGTGTGGGATGACGGATCCAGTTGGTTTCATCTGGACAAACTGAGTTTGTGACACAGTCCTGCTAGATTAGTAGTTTTAACGAATAAGTAATTTGATTTTCAACAAGCTCAATGTTATCTTTATCAGCTTCCTTATCCCTGAAAGTATCAGCGTTCGAAAGTATCGACAGCATCTTGTTGGTATAATCAACTGTCCGGAATCACAATCTCGGCGCCTTTGTCTGATCCAGTGAGTAGGATGTGATGTACGCAAAATTCTTAGGGCACCCAGGATTATCGGACTCTTATAGCTGGCGATATTTATAACAACTACTGATCAACTGAAATTTGAATCGCACAAAATTGGCATCAAGTGAGGAACTGAGGTGGAGGTGATTAGATTCTCAAATCGGAATTCAATCATTAACCAGTTATCCTTCCGATATGAATAACAAAATCTGGATCCTGACGATAGCGTTTTAAGCAAAATATCAACAAACGCGATCTTAGACAAATAATAGACGTACCTCTCCGCTTGTAAATTGTGATTAGGGTTTCCCATCGCTGTCCCTGTGAGGTTTAACTGATTCTTTCGCTTCCGTTTAGACACTTTATTTTACCCACATATATCTCAAAAACACCGCGTTCCTCCACTGTTGAACCGTGTGTCGCAGTTGGCGGTTGGCCAAGATTTTTGCGCAATTCTGATACAATGAACTGAGCAGTATCTAACTGATTTGGAATGTGATATCGCATCCAGACGGATGGGGCATTTACAAGGTGCACTTTAGTACAACATCGAATTTACGTTACATTCGATGCAATCTCCCAGAAATTCGATCAAAACATTCGTCTCCACAGATGTGGTGCTGAAGCTAGTATATCGATTAAGTTCCCTGACGATCAGTGGATCCTTGCATTTACGTAACTGTCAGAAAATGTCAATAAAATCAGAGGTGATGATACAACGAACAATTGCTTTCGATAATTCCTCCTCAAGCCAGTACGATTACATCAAGACGTGTGTCATGCGACAAACCGCAAAAACCAAGATGTGACTGTTCACGAGTGACAACAAAAGCAACTACTAGACCGACTAGATACTACTTCATATGTTTTAAAACTAATCCAGAGCAATTTATTACTCTAGATATGATGACCAAAATTTCTCACAAGGTAATGCTTATATTTGAGAAGAAAGTAGTGCTTAAAAAAACTCCAGTTAAAAGGGGATATTGCAGCAGATCAGTTTAACTACTGTATCTATCGGTAAGCTAAACGTACCTTTCTAGCAGCAACCTCAAGAAGTCTGTTCACAACAGTGTTATAACTGAGTATGAAAGACAAGCTACGAGTTCACGATCAATCAATGGTCGTGTGTTTAATTTCATGCTGTGTACGATCAGGCGCTTGTCAAAAAGGATCAAGGGAAATCACCCCTCTTGGGTTGGAACCGGTTGTTGCAAATCGATTAGCAGAGTCACTGCTGCACATCTTGCTGACACCCACCACCGTACGGATTTCACCGAAGTATTCCGGGTTGTCTACACAGTTGCCAACAGTCAACCAAAAACAGTCCGTCAACGTATTTAGGCGACCGCCGAATCAATTGGTAACAGATTACGCAGCCTTAACCTGTTTTCAAAAGAAATTTGTTCAGTCTTTGCAACTTCTATGGCTATACATCAATCACACCCGTTCTAACCACACAAACATTTGACCCTGACCGTGTGACGCAAAATCTGGTCAACCTCTGGTCAGGGGTCTGGCCGACTATTTTGTCCGGTCTAGAAGTTGCTTTCGTTGTCACTCGTGAACAGTCACTTCCTGGTTTTTGCGGTTTGTTTCATGACACACGTCTTGGTGTAATCGTACTGGCTTGACGAAGGATTATCGAAAGCAATTGTTCATTGCATCGTAACCTCTGATTTTATGAAATTTTTCCAACACCTACAGTGATCAGTAGGAGACCATATATTTTAAAAAAAATTAGGTATCGGCCCAACCCTGAATGGCTGTTCCAGGTGTCAGCTAACGCTGACTGCTTACCCTTGGTCTATCAACCATCCGACCGCCATCATACACCAGTGAAGGATTAACACTACGAAATTGATGGCAATAGCAAGTGTGTGACAACGCATCAAAAGGCATCAAGGAAATTACCGACGGTGTGCAAAAATACGACATTCACAGTCCATCGTACGTAGAAAAAGACTAATTCGAATCGAGAACCAGACATTTTTCGTGTCGATTCCGCACCTGTGGAGCGATGTTAAGTGTTCCAATCTGTTTTCATCTACTGACGTAAATGGAATAAAGCCCACTTACCGAAATCCAAAATGCCGATCCGTCCGACTTGTCTTCGGCCAGATTGCCCTGGATTCGGCCTTCCGAGGTCTGTTGGCAAAATCGTTTGAGTAAAAGGCCCGAACGTTGAGCGTTCACACAGTCAGTCTCGGACCCAGTGTGTAACTTCATAACGGAACTTGAAAATAGAAAAGGGAACATGTCAGCGAACAGAAATTTCAACATCATTGCTAATCGAAAATTGGCAACCATGCTCAAATCGCTTTATAAAGGGGTCACAAGTTTACAAAACCCACAGCATGCAATCCAACGTTCCGTTGATGCATTCCTTCTAATACAAATGATTCGACAAAGAGTGTTAGCTGCAAGGTAACCAAAATTGTCAAGCATCCTTCAAGTTGTGTGCGAACGGCTTTACGGAAGTCTATATGCTAACCGTTTCCGAGACGAGCTCCCAAACAGACAAACTGGGTGTCCTCTTAACCAGGTTGTCAATCACCCTGGCAACAACAAAAACTAAAAAGGTGGAAGTGAATGATCACACACATAGTTGGAAAAAACAGTAGATAAAAAACAACCACACATATACCATTTAATTATAGGTCAGTATCATGAAACTGACCGGTAATCGATTTCGAAATGAAAATTGTGACTGGACTTTACGGGTGTATTGGTATCTAGCATTACATAACGATTTCTCACTTGAATACCCGGGTACTTCGGTAACGTTTTTGGCGATTACACTGAAGTCCCGTCCAGACCGAAACGAGGACGCGGGAGTGGGAACGAAACCAAATAGTAAAATAACCCAACTGAGCAGTGGTTATCAATTGTGAACACCAATAAACCGTAAAACGGAATCCACAGCTGATCTCGATAACAAGTTATTATAAAATCAGGGAAGCATGCTTATCGAAACGTTACCTCTAGAGTCGATTGTTATAAGAGTGTGAGAAAGAAAACGGAAAAGTGCACTGGCATGATAGTCGAACCGTAAGACAGACAGAACCAGTCATCTTAACAAACGTGTTCCGAACACCAAGGGAATGCACGTAGTCAAAACTAACCGATAAGCAAGCCAAACGGCTTCGGCAAGCAGACCAGATTGTGGATAACTCAAAACAGCTGCTGAAGGCGCATCCAACAACGAGAGATTTGAGCAATTTGTGGGCGATGAATTCACAGAACGTGAACGATAATTCCAAGCAGCGTGCACGAACTGCGCCCACCACTGAACAGTTGTGACCTCTACAGTGAATCGTTTAAAGAGTAAAACACTGAGCGAAAAACTAGATTGCGTAAAAATAACGAAAAAAACTATCCTAGTTACTCAAATTAAAATTGGTTAGAATAATACAAAACATCTCTATAGGTCCGACCAGACACCCACGTGAAAGCATAGAATAGCGATAAACCATAATATAAGTAGTATGTATGCTGGGGCCACACGGTGGAAACAAAAGTCAGGCGATACACAAAAACTACACGACCATGTGTCCGACGAGTAGAGATCATGAGAACAAATCCCCATGGCCAAGAAAGCAGTCACGGTAATCCCTCAGTGATATGCGATCTCTGTTATCAGTAAGTAGGGCGATGAAGGTCAATCTGCTTGACAAATGACAAGATTCAGGAAGGTCGGACAACGATAGCATTGAACGTGAGTAACAAAAACACTCGACAGACACCACCGTCTTACAAACAAAACCCTAACATGTGCAGTCAATTTCACCATAACCGAAGGGATAGCGAACCTGAAGTGAAACGGAAAGTCAAATGTCAACGGAACACATTAAACCTGTGTAACCATTATACCAACAATCACTGACCAAAAGGAAAACGTGTTGCAAAACGACTATTTTTTGTCGTCTGTGACTACATATACTAAAGAACGACTGGTGAAATAAATGGCATTTTCAGATCAAGGAGGTCAGCTGAAGGTTGTCGTTAGTCTAGGTAGTAACCGAGTTCTTATTATCAATAATAAATAGCAGCCTGTGAGGACAGCAATAAGAAGACAGATTCCGTCAAGATCCAGATAGATATTATGTTGAAAGCAGTAATCGAAACGATGGGTATGTACCTAAATAATCAAATCTAACGGGCCATCATCATCATAGACAGCAATACATCAGTGGTTCACACTAATGCTTAACTGCCACAAAACCATGAACAAAAAGCAAACCCTATATATATATAGGAGAAAAAGGAAAAAGAAGGGGACGGGAAGGGACCTAACTACTGAAAATGACTACGTCCATATTCAAACATTCAGCATCAAGGTGCCTACACCTTGCAGGATGTAAGATGTCAGGTTTTGCGAACAGCCGACACAATTGCACCTGACATAGTCCAAGACGAAACCTAGTCGATTGGTTTAGAACGTTATCACCAAAGTCGCTGGGCCGTCTGCAAATTGAGTTGGCGATGCCGCTGACTAATGAAACAGACACCATGCAGTAACCTGTTGACAGATGACCGAGATTGGAACCCATGGACTTGAGTCCGAATATCGGTAATGTGACTGCTGAAGTCGATGACTTCAATCAGTAGTTGTCAATTCATCGCTCGGAGTATAATACACTTTCGTATAAAATGAGTTAGTCAGGAAGAGGAAAACAGGTGAACTGTATGAAATTATGTAAAGACCGTGACATCAAGATTTGATTTTCCAGAGCGCTACTCTTTTCATGATTGGGGACAAAAAAGACGATCAACTGTGGTCAAAAAAGCCGTCAAAAATGGCGTGAAGCTCAAGTAAATCGAACCACAGTAGTGATATAATGCGCTTCCTCTGATCATATTTTGTGTACTTATTGTTGGCTCACTATCAAAGGAAATGCTTAACACGTCCTACTCGTTCATTTATAGGCGCAATTAACATGCATAGACGCAGTCAAAATGATCAGGTTTCGTTCGTAGCAAGTGACGAGGAATATTCTCAGCAAAACAGGAAAAGAGAAGTGGATTGAAGAGAGGCAATGCAGCGGACATATGCCGATGATTGCGGCATACTGAACAGGTATCCAACCAGCGACCTGAATGACCACAATCGAGCAAGCGACGTCTACCCGCCTTGTTGATATTTCATCAGAAATATTACAAGCTGACGAAATAGTCACCCACGCATGTGAAACGATCCACAGTTTCAGCCCGATACGCAGGTGAACAAACGAGCTAGTTAAGTGCCACTTGGCACATCCCACGCTGCGAATTGGAGAAAGTCCTCCCACGTTAAGGCCGACTGCGAACTAAGAGGGGTTGTCCCGGTGAATAGTTGATAATGAACAGTGGCTCTACCAAGACATTGTGGATCTATGGTTGGCCGCCGGATCTCTCATAAGATGCCATACAAATTCACGGACGAATCTCACGTGGCGCGTGCCACCTCATCACAAAAAGATTTCAAATACCCTAACGTGAGCACGTGTGAACAGTGCTCCAAAACAGTGTGATGTCCACATGAGGTGCTAGCATCTTCAGCCTCAGTTAATCGTGAACAACTCCCGATGAGGATGAATGAATCAATGTGGTAAACAAAGAAATAAACTGGTAGGAAAGGTACACCTGGTATCCTAAATGGCTGGGTCCAGTTTGAAGGGCGTATGAACTGGCCCAGGCAACAGAAGACAAGCACCTCAACAGCCCTGCAAGTTCTAGACTCTGGCTGGACACATCTACTAATTTAGAACCGTCTTCGTTGGTAAATCCTCGAAATGCTACCACGCTTCTGTCACAACCTCCTGCAGGGTACACTGGGCATCTTGAATAAATTAACTTCATCCGAAGGGCATATGAACCGAACCACTAGTCACCGATCCCGAATGGTCTACAAACTCCGTGCTTCAGTCCCCTGCCTAGTGAGCTGGGTTGTGTATGAGCCGAAGACCTCCTAAGTCAACACCCTCTGCGGTGAGGACAACCGAAAAATAGCCTACTTCCAAAATTATGAACTTCTGAATAAATAACTACGCACTTTGTCTAGTGTTCCTTTTGGCCGAGGTGTCGGCGATCGGTTTTGCCTGCATCACATTCCAATATACCAAATCAATTCACCTTACTTTTCCCTTGTTTGTCATACAATTCTGAACCCAAATTCTCACACCAACAGAAGCGGAATAATCGAGCACACTTCCTAGAACGCGTTGAATAACAAGGGCACGCCCGGTGAACATTACATACAGAGAGGAGTCAAGGCTTGCAAGATAAGCACACAATCCTAGCACAGTTACATATTTATTTGAAACTTTTAAAAAAAGTATGATAACAGAGAAAAATAGGAGCAATCAAAGCGAAAACAACTTTCAGCTCCAAGAGCACCACGTCGGTTGGTTGCCCATACGGGTGCTGATGACTTAAGTGATCAAGGCACCGACGTCTAGATTGGGATCCTGCCTATTCTCAACAGATCTGGTTTTCCTTCGATTTAATTAATCGATGCAATATTAGCCAAATGCGTAACGTGGACAGGTTAAGGATACACAGACTGCTGATTCACTCTTTGAAGACGAAAACAACTGCCGATGAATACAAATCACAAAACCTCAGCTTCCGATAGTCATCAGTTCCGATAGCAATCTATCGCTGCCATCTCTGAAGAGACGGTGGGCGAGGATCTGCACATATGGCTTTGCAATTCCTGAACAACTCAAGCGTCTAGGCCACTTCTGTTCCCGATAGAGCGGTCAATTCGAATTTAACTTCTCGACAGTGGTAGTCATAAACATAGCCAAGGGGTACCGATCGATGTATTGTTCAACGACACGGCAAATGTCACGTTCTGCCGCCACAGAGCATACTTGTTCACAGCAAATTATCGTTTTCACCGCAATTCCCTCTCAGCGTTTGAAAAGCAATAACATTTTTGTGCTTATGCTAGTTAAAGATTTTGGTTGGCGGCATCCCACTCGGATTATCACAGTGACCGAAGCCAAAGGACGCCTACACCGCAAGTGGTGAGGCGCAAGCCGATTACGGTGAATTAAAGATCTTACACTTACTGGCGCGTGACCTCCGGGCAAGTGACAGAACGAAGAGAGTACAAAGAAACAGCAAGATCCGAGTTCAGGAAGTCATTCCAAAATGTAAAACAGTTTTCGATAGATGCACGCCCTACCAGATGTGGCGAAAATAAATTGAAAATAAACAACACAAAAATATAAAGCATACACCTACTACGCAATCCCGAGGATACGGTGTTGGTGAAAAACGCTGATGGTTTTAAAACGAAAAAAACCGATCCACCTTCAATTGCAATGATCAGCCCGTTACATCGTGAATGTTACTGTTTTTAAGAATCTCGATTGCATACAACTAGACCTTTTTGAAACCAAAAATTACTTTTTTGCGACATAAAACAACTTGAAAGAAAATCCTGCACAGTCAAGTGAACATTACATACCTAGATATGTCAAAGTACAAATCAGACTACCAACTATCTCGAATGGATGTGCACGTACCTTATTGTATGCACGGAAATAATCACTCGAATAAGTTAAGCGATTTCCACAGCAACGAAAACGATAACCCAACAACAATTTGATAGGGAGAGTGTGCGTGAATAGGAGTAATCATTCAGTTGTCCGTAAAAAAATGATATACATGACCAAACGGTGGTACAGCTGAAACCGCGGTTCGCGATAGTCATAATGAAGAATACTGCATGTGATATTTTGTTAAGAAAAAGCAAACAGACAAAAAAGGATAGAGTGAGGATAAGTTCAAGTGACGTTGCAGATGCAGATAAGCTTTTGTGTCAAAAAACGTTTCAATCGGTGATTTGAGCTAGCATCTAATAGGCAACGCCAATCGGTTTTACCGTGACTTACTAGGTAGTCTCATGTGGCCACTATACACACGACTGGCGGCACCCGTTTCGGACTAGCATGTCACAGTGAATGAGGCCTAAAGATGCCTGCGCAAAACAGTCATCATAAGTGGCTTGTGTCACACCACTTGTGGCCCCACTTACACATTATGTATTCTATGTAACCCTGAGAGAATAATACCAGGAGGCGTGTGAATCGAGGCTTTGTGGTTCAGCCGGTCAATGCTAGTACACACACAGGTGGATGATATACCACTAGCTTCAGGGAAAGACAAGAACGGGAACTGGAATTTTGTTCAACACATTCAAGTGATAAAAGCTAACAAGGTAACCTGAGAGCACATCCAAGAACTAGTTCGACCAGAATGGCATTCGACTTCTCTTTGACTGTGTTCTGTAGATCTGAGACAGCCTCTTTCAATAAAGAGCACGCACACTAAGAGCGGCTTTTAACTGACGATGAAACTGTTTAACCGTTCCGTTTTCTGCCGGATTACAAAAACTTGTGTGAATGTTTGCACCCCAGAAAAAAAAGGGTCAATAAACTGTTAATCACGATACGTGAGGAAAACGGCTAGATAAAATTGTGCTATTCAACGTTCCAATAAACCGCTGGAGTGCCTGTAAGCCATGTTGTGAAGCGGTCAATACACGTGAACGTTTAAATGAAGTCATTTGAGGGCTGTGAGGAATCCAATAGATGGACTTTCACATGGAGTAGGAAATGTGCTAAGAGCGGGTCATTGTATGTGTGGACTTTAGGGAGTTGGAAGTAAAAACACTACAGTTTACTCTGAGTCACAAAACGTTTATTGACAAATTTAACTGGGGCGCGTGTACCAGCATGCGGAGAGTTGTGTAGTGTTTTGAACATGAGGATTTAAACGGGATCGAACTTTGACGCAATGTGACAACTTGTACACCTCATGTAGGGCAGGCCAATAAGTAGAGGTCTGACAAACCACATGCTCCTGGTCCTCCAGTTTGGAGGTTGAAAAAAGACTACCTTTTTCCGGAAGAAGTGACGCAAACAATAATACTGTCATCAGCCCGCTGTCCTGCGGTATGAGTATATAAGAACTCCAATCGTGTCCTGCCTGCGTCTCAGCAGTATCTTACTCAACGTACGACTGTGGACAGTTACAGTGCATTCAGAAAAACGATCGTTTGTGTGAAATCCAGATTGCGGTGAACTGGTCCTGTGTTTTCGACAATGACGCGTTGACATGGAACACAGCAAGCAAGCAAAGTTTCAGCGCGGTACGGGAAATGTTAGGGCAATTGGCTGGAAAGCAACTCCGAAACAACTGATCATTTTACATGGATCTGCCTGTTATACATTAAAATCCCTTTGCATAGTATGCGCTTCACGGAGGAAGTAGGAGAGGAGTCACAGAAAATATCAGCTCGGCACGCCAGAAGTGTAGATTAGAGTATGATACACCGGAGAAACAAACACAGGTAAGACTGGAAGTGATTACTGAAAATGGTGATGGAGTTTGCAGCTCGCACAGATGGTTCAGGTAATCGATTGTTCACCAAGCTTTGCGCTCAAATTGTATACGTTTTTATACCTAACGACGGAACATCGTCAGTGGGTGGGAGGCTGGGCGTGGAAGTTAAGGAAGTTTGACGGATACCTGCTCTCATACAAAAAGCCGAAATCACCAGGAAGTAAACAATCAGCAATTCAAATCCAAAGATCACTTCACTGTTGCAATATAGCACCATGTGTCTATCAAAAGTGACCAATGGGGCGCACATTCCCTCAAGTTTCGATGATGTCACTTTATGTTATGGTGGAATATTCGTGATTGGAATGTAATGCTCAGCAAAAAACCGAAAACTCAAAGGTAGGGAACATTTAACCGTCAGTTCAATGAGAACACAAAACCGTCCCCCAACGGGTCGCATAATTTCCATTCTACTGATTTCCAGTTAATGAAGTCTTGCCTGTTTCAAGGTTCGGCTGGACTTAGAAGTAAGTTTTAAGATTAAGAAGCTGCAAACATCGTACACTCAAGTGTACTTTTGTGACTATGTTTCCGTTCTTATTCGTACGTTTCGTCAGACCAAGTGGAAACGTTACGTGGCTGAGCTCAATTTGAATGAACGAAGTCATGTTATTGATATTTTTTCATAAAACAATTAGGAGTGATGAAACTGTGTAGCAGCCCAACTAACACAATAAAATGCCCGGTAAAGTGGGTGTCAACTACAGGTTATGGTACGTGCTGATGAGTGAGGATGCAAAATCAGCGGTTCACAGCCCACTCTGTTTGCATCGTACTCTAATCAACCCATGCGCCAAGTTAATTCAGATGAGTGTGTCTAGGAATGACAGTTTCCGGGATGAGTGAAATCCGGACCTAGTAATCCCCAGGTACATACAGATCGTTTGATCAATGGCCACAGCGTACCCGGCTTAAGCAGGACCTTTAATCTAGCCCAGGGACGCACAACCACGCCGAACCTCGTTTGACGTCTGATTCTTCATGAATGCGAGTTCGATCACAATGAAAACTGCCTGAGGTGGTAGAAGCATAAAGTGGCAAAAAAACTCGAAGTGTTGTGTCATATTCTAAAAATATTGGTTGATTATGCGTTGACAGGAGTGCACATTTCGACCGTGGCAAGAACATGCAGTCTGCGACCCATGACAACAGTGACGCACAAGTTGGCTGTTTCTCGTCGAAAGACGCTGACTGGAAAGTCTGCAGGCACATAAAAGTCGGGATCATATGTGAGCGGTGATCAGCTTGAATCATCCGCAGCCACTGTGTCCCATGTCAGTGCTCTTCATCTGCTATGTATTGAATCTGGCTCCAGCAAATTCTATTGATTTTTCTCGCCGTTGTGGCATCATAAGAATTCGTCCGGATCAAATCTGATTTCATTAGCACAGCAATAAGAAGCGTATTGTGAGATGTTGACGTTTTGATCATAGTTCGTCAACGGCCTAATAAAAAAGTTTGGATACACACAGCAAATTGTATGGTAACAACTATAAAGCAGAAGGAATAGGAGGGGAAAGTGTGATGTGCGCCGTACCCGAAAGGATTGATTTTTGATGATGCTACTAAATAGGCACCATTTAACTAGTGTTTTCAGTCACAAAGTGCAATTCACTTTAGGCTGCACATGTCATGCTATTCAATCAAGATCGCTGCTTCAGCCGAGAAGATAGATGTCACAAAACAAGATATAATATACCTAACCGTTCTGTCTCGCACACTGTCTACCAGTTCATTTATGGTTGTACGGACCGCTACAAAGACAGAACGAAACGATACTGTATCAATGGATGGATGGACACCTTCTCAAAAAGACTGATATAGCCAACGGCCTGAGTTAGCAACCAAACGGACAGTGTGAAACACAGCTTGGCAACAGGTAATAACACTGACCCAATCAACCCCTTCAGTGTATTGTTACGTGAAAGGAACCAGAAAGTATTGGAGAGTATTGTTGAGCAAACAAAGACAACCGGTGTTATAAGTACAACTCAGGTTGCTCTACTTTTAAGCTCACGGACTACTCACTCTTTCCCTTTCGCTAACACATCGCTGGTATGCGCACACATATGGGATTAATCACTCTAACCTTACCTTTGGTTTGTTGTTATCACGTTTACAATGAAACAGAAGCCAATCGTGATCAGATCACCGTGTTATGCCTCTAAACTATTGGTAAGAAACACGTTGCTAGGACTAACGACTTCATTCGTGCAGTTTCAAACAATCACGCTGTTCAGTCTAACTGTTACTTCGCTGGGATGCAAAAGGACTGCTTTGAAGGTAACATAATTTTATATCCAAGTTGGAAGACACTCAATTGAGTTTGGGGTAGCAAATATGTCGAGCGATACAAATTCCGGAAATTTTCAGAAATACGAACTCGTTTAAATCACTGCGGTTGAGAAAACTGGCTAGATCGTCTAGACTACCCAGTCACCCTAACATATGGAGTTCAGCAGTGCGTAAAAATTGAGCACTAGAGTTACCTCAGAACGAAAAGAGGAACAGGTACAATCTGGTCACAAAATCTTCCAACGGATAGTGTGTAAGTGAGCCGCCACGATCGATCATCACTCACGCACACACTTACTGTTGGTCGTGGTAACTTAACTGGGCTCTATTAAGCTAACAAGAACACAGCAAGCATCGTAAACGGTACAACAAAACGTTCCCAGTTCGTAGGTCGTTCGATTTAAAAAAAATCACCTCAAGATGGATGGTAGATGGTTTGATAAAAAAACGCGTGCGATCCAGTATAAGAACTCTGATGACGCCTTACTCTCACTTGCAGCTCGGTTGTGTTGTTTGCAAGGTGTAGGCACCTTGATGCTGAATGTTTGAATATGGACGTAGTCATTTTCAGTAGTTAGGTCCCTTCCTGTCCCCTTCTTTTTGCTTTCTCTCCTATATATATATAGGGTTTGCTTTTTGTTCATGGTTTTGTGGCAGTTAAGCATTAGTGTGAACCACTGATGTATTGCTGTCTATGATGATGATGATGAGCATAAGAACTGAAGTCTGACATTCTAAATGAATAGGCGTACAACAAAAAATTAAGTGTGCCGAATGGCACGTGAATTACCTTCATCCAGACTGGCATTCGACGGAGATGAGCCGCCCGTTTTCTCCTTCACATTGCAAACCTGCAGTAACGTGTCGATAAGTGGTTCGAGGTGGGACAACTCCGATTGTTGAGAGCCAACAACAGCCTGAGTAGTGCATGAAAAGAGGAACTCCGGCTTAGAACCACCAGTTGAAGACGAAATATAAAACGGGATTATGAAAGTGGCAAATTAAGTGAAAAAACAGCACTGGAAGCAGAAGGAGCAGGAACAACGGAATTCACGATAGCAATATGACAGAAGTGGAAATGTGTCAGCCAGGTCCAGTGGCATCAGCTTAAGCGAGTAGTCGACTAACGGGCTCAGATGCAGCCAATCTATGGAAAAACGGTTGTTGTTCTTCGTGTTAAAAAGGAAGCTCGCTAGCTTAGTAGCAAAAAACCGTTAAACAGGTTCATTGTAACTGATTACTCTGCCACAAGGACAGTCATTAACAATAACTCGAACTACTCAAAATACACCACGAACGAAACCGTACAACTGGCAGCGACGCAGAAAACAATGATTTCCCTCCTTGGATCACCAATGGTGAACAGTAAAAACAGAGTTTTACAACGATGGAAGATCCAGAGACGCTTTTCATGAGGGTCCAGAATCAAAATGCTCGTACAGAGAGAATCGTACATATTGTTCGGTCACATTTCGATCGACCTTAAGAAACCAGAGCTAAAAGGTGACTTATGCATGCACTTCAGATTCAAGAACGAGCAAAACACCAAAAAAGAAGCTTCGCCAATAAAAACATCACTGACAAACTGACTAGACTTTTGACACATATGTTATGTGCCTGCACCTGGCATACTTATGCAGTCTTTGCCATTGTGTGCAGACAGCAAGTCTGCGACCAAGTCCTTCTCAAGACGAATAACATAATTATCACAAGGCGTCAAATGAAAACGTTGAATCAGACCTTGGTTTTTAAAACCGACCGCAGCGAGTAAGCCCAGCGAAATGAGAGAACTGTCTTTATCTGTTTAACTAAATGCGATTCAGTTTAAGAACTGAGTCGTATTCACTTGAAAATTCATCTAATTGTTCCAGTGGTAACAATGAGAAGAAAAACAGCATATTTAGCATGAGATCAGATCTGTGTAAAAAGACAAGGAAAGGAAACACCTTGTGTGGCAATGTGCTCGTTGCGGAATCAGATAGAAATGTGTTCACAATAGACAATGTTGGAAGAACAACTCTCAGCCCCCATGGTGGTCCCAGAAACATCCCGATTGACAAGTTGACCAGCTGGAATCAGTATTGATCCACAATACTTGGACACTGCACGATGACTTTAAGGTTACAACTTTTCTTACCCAAAACATGTAGGTGGGACGGCTTGGTCCACCGCTACGCTGGTGAAACCGAGTCATATGTACTATATATATATATATCACCGATTCACAGAACAACCAAACATACATGTTGAATTGTACTGCACCGGAGAAGATTCAACGTCGACTCTCGAAATGGATAAAATTTTGGGGGAAAAAGGTGAAGCTAATACAAGTTAAAAGGAGAGGATTTAATCCATTCAGCCAATCACTCAGAGAAATATTTACTGTTGTTCTGAGTTGATTTTCAAGAGTATTTGATTCGTCTGCGTCTAGCTGTCGATAGAAAAGCAATATCTATATTCAGCATTGTTGGTTAGAACAGATCTGTGTTCTTCGCGAGATTGAACCAGAGAAACTGGAAAACAAGAGAGTCATAAGGGAGGGTGACATAGACTGAACCGCCAGTTTCAACCATTCTCACAGTAAGCTTTAAACACAGTTGTACACTTTATCCGGCTGAGTGAGGGAACACCTATCTCACTGGCGCACCCTCCTAAGAGCGGTACGCTGTATGGATTTACTTCAGGTTTCCTGACACTCCATTTTTTCTTGATGTACCCAGTGTGGTCAAATAAGGAATATTGCAGAAAGTCGAGTGGGAGAAGTTACCAGGTTGTGGAGCGTCTGGAAGACATGAAACTCTACACAAGATGAGTTGAACTATCTTAAATCAGAGTTCCTGGAAAACACTTTAACGTGAACAAACTTAAGGTCATGCACAGACACCACCAAAGTCGCGCTTACTGGTGCTTCGAAAACACAACTGTGAGTGAACGAGACCCAGGGACCTTGCGGCAGGTGATGTACATCTGTCCATAAACCGTGTAGCCATGACCAAAATTGTATATATGACAGTTGTAGGTGGCCTCTTGACAGGACGACACACTTTCGACACATTCTTGCCTGTCTGCACTAATATCCGCGTTGACACGTCGTATTTGCAAACTCAACGCGATCCGACATCTCGTGACGCTTTAGCCTACATTCCGAACTGCAGTGTTCTCTCATTGTGCACCTGACACGGCTGGCAAGCCCAGCCCGTCCGACACAACTGGTGCTTGCACCGTCCTGTCTCGCATCCCCACACACTCGCACATGGTTTGGAACTGGAATCGGCCACGAACACTGTCAAACCGAAACGCTACCAGGCCCTCTCACATGTGTGCTTGGACTGGTGGACACGGGCTGAGCGGTACATGGCTGCTCCGAGGCCCATGCAGCCTCACACACCAAAGGAATTACAAGTCAAGGATTACGGTCATATCAACCCATCGCTTCGTCACATCCCGCAAGCCTCCGCATGTCCATGCAGTGATCCACGACAATCATACCCACAGTGTCATCGGGATTTCGATAAGTCCCAACATTTCGCTGTACAGTTTTGTTGGCAGTGTGGAAGCTGAGGTTTATATGACAGCAAAGAAAAGTTACACAACAGTTTGTTATGTTAATTTGAAATCTTCATGGCTGAGTTCGGGATTCACAATTCCTTGTTGTTGTCGTTGTTGTTGAGAGACCCGTTATCATTTGGGTCGCTCCCCGCAAGTCCGACTTCATTAGTAACAACGGCACACTAGCGGTTGGCACTGGTGCTTAACCAGAACGGCTATGAGAGGAAAAACAAACCTCAGCTTATATATGAAACAGAGTGAAGGGACGGAACATAATATAGAAAAAAATTGCAACGAAAGCCGAATGTTGAACTTCGAGATTCCTGCCTTCTGCGAACAAACAACCAAGTTGCAAGTGGAAGCAGGGCGTATCTTGAAGGCTTTGCTACCGTTTCACTGGTTGCACTCACTTCAAAAAACCAACGCAATCAAATACTAACAAGGTCAGCGCGTCCAATTAACCGCCATCTCTCCTTAAGTTTCTGGGTCCTAAGCTCAGAAAGCCGCAGTCAAGTAGACGGCCAACATCAGCTTAACTCCTGATAACTGCCTTCATTTATACAGGTCAAGTCACCGGTTTTATCTACCTTGAGACAAAAGCTAATCGGCTGCAGCACCAGCAGAAAGTGCTCGGAGTGATAGAAAACTTTTAGTTCACGCCTAACTACCTTAAGTTTATGCACCCGTAAAGGCCGAATAAGCGAACTTGCTTGAATCCTACTACTGGATATTCACTTCCTAACCACACTGGATGCGTGTCATTAAACGCAGACATTGACGGTTGAAAGACTGGGGAGGGTAACCACATAGCAATTGTTAACTGAAGGTGCACTATGGCCAGGAACGTAACTTAACATCACACGCGTATACACGTTGCAAACAGACTTAAACGAACATTCAACTTAAGAAATGACGAAATGGAAACTGAAGAACCCGATATTACCTTGTGCACACTCGGTGATAATGGTAGGATGCCGTTTTGTTCGGAAGCGGTCTTAACTCCAATCAACCTTATTGAACAGGCAAAGGAAGCTTACGATGGCTGAAATTCATTATAGATTGCTCGGTCAGCAAGTGTCCGTAATAAGCAAGCTAATCACACGCACGTAATGCTCTTTTTGGTCATCAAAGATAGGTTCACACCATCGAATGGCAACCGCAGAACGCAAATGGAGAACAACAGGATGCAAAGAAACTCACGCGCAGACAACGATCGGTAAGTTGGCATTGCAAACTCGTTTGTAATCGATGCTCAATATCGCTATCATGAGATGCACAACGTGCTCGGTTGTTTGTGGCCAACTGTCCGGTCAGTAGCATAGACTGAACGACCGGATTCGTGATCCATTTCGTCCACGCTGTCCCATTGGGCAGAAATTCGGATGCAAGCAAGGTCCATCTCAGTAAAGGACACTACAAAAATGGAAAAATTCAGTGGACTCTGCTTCACTAGGAAAAATATGGGAACATTCGAACTAAATTTCAACTGCGGTTCCACCGTCAGTACTCAGTTGGAATCAATGGTTACCCACGTATGCGTGTTTGCCCAAAAGACTGAATGAGGAGCTAGAACAAATGAACACATTACTCACAGTTGCACAGAAAAGAGAATGCCAGGATAACAGAAAGCAAACTCGCCAAGTCCACCAGCTAAACTTGTCAAATCAACCACAGACAGAACACAAAGGCTCGCGCTAGTAGCCCAGTGACAAAAACAATGTTGACTGCTGGCCGTGTGATCTTAAACCTGAACACATCGTCTCGATTATTCTCGCTATCCCGGGTTGATAGTTTGACAGCCCGCACACAACCAAGTACGTCACGTGGTGGCAAAAGGCAGATAAAAAAACCCCGAAAAATCCAGGTTGAAAAACAGAGACCGCCGAGTGGAATTCCTCCGATAGATACTCCGAACTACCTGCAGTTAACGCTACGACGGTACCTGTATGTTGGGCCGGTGTGTTGTGACATGTGGTTCGAGTTACCCAAAAGCAAATCAAAGCAACATACTGCTATTCCTTTGCCCAACTACTGCGGAAAATCACTTTCAGAAAGCACAACCTTTGCAGGAATAATGCGAGAAAACATGTGCATACCTTGAGAAACTTCAGGATAGAGTTCTTGGTCGAAGCCAGTATCAACAGAAAGCCCGCTTTGAAGAGTAGATTATCGGGAAGCGAATCAATTTTAACCGACTTGTTGGTCTGGTTGCCATTACCGTGCCGGCAGCGCAAAACATGCAGGAACGAATCCATGAAATCGCGTAAACATGCCACGATCAACCTTGTGCAAAACAGCAAATCGCCTCCAGTACGTAGTGTGCTGTTTCCTGACCGCCTATCTGATGCTGGAATTACCAATCACAAAAAAAACAATAGCTATATCTTCACATTTTACATCTAGAGCATCATATTCAATTGTTTAATGGGATTAACAGATATGACTTTTCGCTTACTGCAGTATGTGTGCCTACCGATTAAGAGCTGAGTCCGAAACGAGGATAAGGTGCGGTGATGTGTGGTTGACTAGGCCCCACTAATCTAGGCTGACACGATTTGGTTGAGGTGACCCGTTTGCAGTAGCCATAGCCAACAGAAATTTAGTGATCGAGTCTAGAGATGCTTGCTCCCGAAGCCACATCCTCCTACCGGACCTTCCACTGCTTGATTTTAGCAAGCGGATTAACAGTCTAAACGAGTTTAGAATCGGTCCGCGTCTCGTGACTACAAGGTAGAATCAAGCCACGCGAAAATAATGCTAATCACGCCTCACAAGCAATGCTTGTGAACGGGACAAGAGATCCAAATGATATAGGCGTTGGATAGTACCAGGAAGGTAAGCGGTCCAAACTCAGCTCAGACTATGTCCGCCGGATTAATCAAGTCAAACAAGTGACGAGCAGTGGAGTACATATGTAAGATTAAAGATTAAAACGCAAACAGAATAAGTGACCCATTCATCAGACTGTCTTTTGATCAGACTAATTCACATCCTAATCACAAACTTTTAGAAACACACACACACGGATTAGTGAAACGAGGCCACCAGTAGCTCATCTGGTCTCAAGCAGCTGGCAGTAGCCAACAAAGAGGGTTGAACCTCTAGACCGTAGATTAAGGCATCACACACAAAACACTACATACTTTGTCTAGAATCGATTAAGAGGGATACAAACGACGAATTCTGTTAAATGTTGAGGCTGCATACCAGCATCTTAACTACATAAACTACATAAACACGCTTTCAACTTCGATCCATATTGTATGAGTCCGACAACAATCCACGAAATGGCACGCTAATAAATGCTAACGAATATACGAAACAAACTAATAAAAAAGCAGAATTTCGTTAAAAAATACGAAATTCCTACGGATATTGCTCAACAATCCACTGCGGTACACTTCCATGTCCGTAGGCGTAACCAACGAGTGAGTTAGATGGTTGAGCGGTCAGCAATTCGACAGACAGCACACATCAATCTTGGTCAACAGAGTCACAGCCCGAGATTACGTCATGGTCTGATGGTCTCGCCAGTTGTTCCCACTGATAACAACCGCAATGCCACAGATGCTCCGCTGCTACATAGACGACCCAACCAGCGTAGACCATGCATTTTCATCAGGTCAGAGATCGGTCATGAATGAGATTTCCCAAATAAAAGCAGACGATTGATATAATGCTCACGCAATCGGCCCAACTGATGCAGGATAACTGGCGGAAACAACGATGATCGACGTCCAAGAGCACACATGCATCTCCGCGTAGACGGATCAGGTCTTTGAACTGTAGAGCGACAGTGAACTCATATGAACATTGTAAATCCTTTCTTTGATCGACTATCGAACATCCTTGCGGTGCGGCGAAATGATGAAGATTTGCGTATGCGCGCACTCTCGGTATTCTCAGACAAATCTCGTCAGTAATACCGCAAGCTGATGAAACGATGTTGTCCAGGTAGAAAAGACGATCAAGTGTTTCAAGCCGCTCATATGTAATAACAGAGACAATGTTAAGGTCAACCTAATCTTGTAACAACGTCACACTTTGAAGGTGAGATGTGCACAAGATACGGACCAGCCATATCATGTACTGATTTAACATGGTGTGCAGAAATGATTGTAGATCAGTGTCAGACGCATTCAAAAGCAATCAGCCTACTGTCATGCAGAGGCTACACTGCGAGATCCTCAGAATCGCTGAACAGAACATGAGCTAACACACAGCTGAATAAGAACATCATTGGGAATGAAAAACGCTTGATACATTCGTCAATAAATACGCAGCCCCCTCCCCTCGATGCGAACGCTAGTGTAGTCAGTTCAGTAAACTGATTAATAACCCGCTCTCGAAATGACAATGTATACTTTGAAGGTGTATAGCATAAACCTATGATCAGTTTGAATTAAGCAGCATAATCTGTACTACTTTAACGTACTGATTGGGTAAAACTATACGCTATCTGCGTACTCCGTACCGCTTAGCATGTCAACAGGAAGAAGGTCACACTTCACGCAAAACCCCCCAGCATACCATCCGTAATAACTGTGAAGTTTCCAATAATGACACCAAAAACCGAAATAAAAGCAGTTTATGGGTTTAAAGAAAAACAATGATTAGCTGCCTAAACGAATGACGGTGAATGAAGACTTTTACAGTGTGAAAGTGTTATCGGCACATTGGTAGGCAGGTTGAAATTCAGGCTATTTATTTTGACTTTAGCTTTCCTGATGTTTGATGCATTGATATGATGAAACCAAAATAGTGGAAATGTTGAAAACCACAGAGACAGCGCTAGAGATGGACGGAGATTTGGTTCTAGGGCTTTGAGTAACACCAACAATTGAAGCGAAACTTCGTAAAAAAATACTCCATCAGGCCACTCTGAATCCATCGGTCTGGTTAAGGCGAACAAAACTGCTTGGCACATTACTCCATCCAGCCATTTGTTTGACACTCTAAACAGGCCACTTTCTTTACGTACGGTTCCACCGACAGGTTGAAAAAAAGCGCACAACTAGTGCACAAAAAAGAGGTAAAGTGAAAGCGATTCTCCACGAGTTTCGTCATTTTATGATCGATTTAAGCAAACAGATAAGCGATTCGGACAAAATTGCCAGTTAAGAAACGGAAGCAACACAATTGATGAGTGGCCAGGTAACACAGCAAAATTGATTACAAACGGTTTGCAACACTGTATTCTGGACGATTCAGATACCTGATCATAAGCCACAGGAGGACACCGATTAATTACGTCCGCAATAAGTAACCGTGGGTAATCACCGTATACTTAAATTCATTTAATAACCATTTTGGAAGGCGGAACAGGTCGTGAATGCCCACAACAACAAAGTGAACGTCAGTTTATTACAACCAAATTCAGCATGGTTTCATAGCTTACCAAGCAAATGCAATTCCAACAAACGTAGGCGAACTTCTGCCGCTGTCAAAACCGAGCTTTCTATCTGAATGTCATCCCGTTTACAATAGAACAGTGGACGACCAGGTACGATCGACAACGTCCACATTAGCAACTGGGGCAACCTGGAGAAGAGGGTATATGCGACATCCGCGAGAAGAATGGCCCAGTCGAGTACTCGATACATGCGTGAAAAAACTTGGCCGGTTAAGTTTACGGGAGAAGCCATCGAAGATCGGTAGCTGAATGGTTCATTTAATTCAGACAAACACAAATGCAGTCTAAACTCGGCCAATGACCACGAGGCCTGCGGAAATCAAAGGGGAGGGGGTAAATGAATGTTTAGTTGTGTTCAGTTATAGACAGGAGAGCGGAATTAACATTTTGAGACCATATGCCAACTTGTAGTGATCAAAATGACCCGAACATACCGTGAAGCAGTGGAAATAAGAACAATCGGACGTCAACCGCTTTGAATTACCAAACGCATACCATAGATATCAAGCTGTTTCGGAGGTAGCGTTCCGAAATCCAGTATTCCGTCGAATAACACAAGCCGGATACAAACTTAAACGATGAATCAGGTGAGGAATGAGAAGAATAAAAACCGACACACATGCCGTGAAATAGTGTTGTTCACAACCTTGTGAATAATTCCTATTCAAGAATATCTTCCTGCCACTTTCACATTAAGCAGACCCACGAAGGTGATAAAGTATAATTTCAGAGGCATGCCAAAAAATGAGAACTGAAATATAACTGAAACTTTACTCATCAAATACCATGGTTTAAACAAACAAGAAACATGCACTTCAGCTGGGAATTTGAACACAACCAAGAATATTTGGTGGCAGACATGTCTTCAACAAGGTCGCGCACAATCAGTAAGCAGTTGACGTCACTTTCAACTACGCGAAGCTACTTGACAAAGGTTAATGTGTATTATCAACAAGCAAGAATGCCAGATTTCAGCTGACACCTCCGCAAAAGATACGTCTTACCAGAGACAAAAATCAAGTGAAAATCCGGCATGTGGAAACTCCTCAATCGCTACTGCAATTACGTAGCTAAGTATCGATGATATACAAAACCACGAACGGCACATACCATACGACTGGTGGTACCCGCCTCTTGATTGGTTTGTTATGAGTCAAGTCAAAGAAAGCCTGAGCATTAACGCCATCACACAGGGTTTGTGGGTCCGTTCACATATCCGTACCCAGTATCCACCGAAAGAACTAAGCGGGGTGGAGTGACGCAAAAATCCTCAAGATTTACCAAAAAAGTAGACAAAAGAAACAAGAAGTTTGTGGGATGGATTCACTTAGTACACTGATGTCAGTTGCATACATGAACACATGCGAACAGTCAACTGGACGAGGGAATATCGGTCTGTTATTCTGAAAAACATGGTGAGCTGTGTTTGGGAGAACAAGAGTAGATATGGGGTAATTGTTGTCCGTTGGGATGCAGTGCAGATTTGTGACGAATCATGTACTGCTCTGGAAAACCCCAAATCCGGTTCGCCGCATAATGAATCAGAAGTTTACCAGACTTTCCTAAAATCACACACAGAAGTAATCTGCAAAACACCGTCGAAACTTTCGGATAACTGTGCCTGGCTAACACTGATGTCCGGGAATCCACACACAGCGAGTTTACGGGTGGACAATTCGACAGTATTCATCATTGTGTGCGAAAGCGATTAACCAGTCCAAAGCGGTCTTTCAACCCACGAAGAGATTCTCCAGCGACAAGCTATCGAAAGTAATTACGCTAGGCCCGATTTCCATCAGACCTCAACAGGCACGCGACAACCTTGGCGAAGCCAGAAAAGAGTCATTTTACTCGAACCAACTTCTAAAGAGAAACTTTGCAACTTCACTAGAACACATTGAGGCTGAGTACAAAAGGTTGGGTTGTCTAGCTTATCTCCTTCAAATCACCTTCAATTGGGCATGACGGTTGATCGAATGTTAAACCAGTCGAAGGGAGTGAGTAATTCCGTCTCGACAGTCCAGTGAATATGTGCTGACATCAAACACCATTTAGATGATTAAAGGAATACACAGCATCCGAAATTCTGGTACGGTCCGATGAAGTGACTGGTTCGGTCGCTTGCAGCATACTAGATGCGGTAATTTCGAATAACGAAAATCGGGGCAGATATGCACATAAAAAAGGTACCACGTGAGTTGCGAACGCTATTTTGGCAAGGGATCACGTTCCAGCTACAATGTCAGTCTTAGAGATAGGGAGACTACTCCATGAAAATCACGGATTTGCTGTATCTATTCGACTGATGACTCTTTTTAACGGTCAATCATAACAACAGCCAGCCAGATGGCTTGTAGACATCTCGAAGTGAACTGCAGAACCCAGCCTCTAGAACGGTTAGCAGCACACGTCGCCGTTTGAAGACAACGACGTCTCCAGCATAACGATACGTTTATTCGATGTCTAACAGCACCCCCTAATTAAAAGCGAAAAAACTCGTGAATCTACGTACAAAAGACCACACTTATCACGTATGCAGAATACGAGGCTCAGCTCGCTGATGGTGGTCTAGGTAGGACCAGAGCGTCGCGATGGATACACCCCTGGATCCGACCTCAAATGACAAGTTCATGACAAAATTCGTGCAAATACTCCTAAAAGTAGCCAACTAGGTTACTTGGTACAGCTTCGGATAACTGAATGCCTTCATTGAAAGAGATGAGTGTATTAAAGTTCATACAGTTAAAGATGGATAAGGGTGTAATGGTCCACGTCTGGTCGATTGGTTACGCGTAGCCCGAAAACGAAACCTCAAATTAAAAACATGATTGGATTCAAATACTTCCACAGTACTGTTAAGGGAATACATAATTACTTACAACAAACATTTTCGTTCATCAAAATCAACGAGTTCTGAAGGCAGCCGACAAGGTCAAACGTGAACCGTCACATGAGCAGGCCAGGTCAGAAAGGACTACTCGAGCCGAGGACGAGTAATGACAAATTAGTTCAGCAAAACAAACAAAGGGGTGGGTAAAGTAGAAGAATGAACGTCAGGCTGGTGATTAAAATAGGGAGTGCAAGTAAGAGGAACGAATTCTCTCAGATCGGCGACCAACAATTTTACAAGGGATGTGCATGAGAGCCATATGGAAATCAACAAGACTCTCTTGGCATAACTAGGGTTCCGACCTCCACCACATTCTGATGACACTGCAACCTGAGAGACAAGCAGCAGAAAACAAGGTTCCGTGTTGAATGAAGACATGCAGACCAGATGGGAACACTTCATGAACCGAGAAAACAATGTCATGATGTCGATCAAGAACCGCTTTATTCTTCAACCGTACAGATGAACCAATCTACCACTTTGGAATTACTTAAACGCAAGAATACACTGGCGGCACTTTGATATATCATCTGAACACAGTTTATGCTGTTACATGTTAACCATCTTGAGGTCAAACGTTTCCCACCGTCTTTCAGTCACGCCACGAAATAAATAACGGACTGCCTACGGAACCCACAGAATTTGGGCGTTGACGTGTTGTTTAACGGAAAAGAGACCGACGACACGGAACCAAAGATGAAGTTTCGTTAGTTAACAATCTTCAAGAGATATAACAGCCATAAATACCACCTTTATTTTCCTTTCACTCCTTTGAGATGCGCTTGGTACTGACACTACAACAATGTGATGAAAACGTTGATTTTAGAGTGAGCGACCTCCTAGAAGTTAATAACCTGTCTAAGTACTTAGGACGGTGCATCTTGATATCGAGTTTAAAGGAAATAAGTTTGTAACTAGTATTCCTAAGGTGGAGCATACGTTCCAAATTAGGACGTCGGTGACGTCAAAAAATTTGTCACCCGAATTCAGAGATCAGATTAAAGATAGTACGACGCCACAGCTGCGAAAGAGGACATCAGTAAAAAGAGAATGTCGACCGAATTGGGATATTGGATTAACACTAACTACATTCAATCCCATGCACTGGATAGCACCAGTCAGTAAGCAATAAAAAGAGTAGAAGGAGAGTTTCTGGTTGTCATTCGCGGATTCAAACGCACAAAACCACTTTTAATTTTTTACAACCATTTTACCTTCTATGAATCCTATGCAATTTTCAACCTAATTTCGAAAACAGGGTTTTAGGTGCTTAGGCCATGCACCAAAGATGATCATCCACTGAGCAGGAAGCCATACGTTCTTAATCTAAATCTTGACGCATAAATACTAAATCTACAAAGTGGCAAGGGGAAACGAAAGCTAGCGCATTAAGTTGGAGACTGTAAATTGTAGGTCTTCCACAACAAGCGCCTGGCTTTCACATAGAGAAGTTACGGGATAAGTCCGGTAAGCGGATTCAGTAACGTGAATATCACCTTCGTATGAAGTAGGAGTGAGTAATGAAGGAAAACAGCGCAACCCACAAGAAATTTGATTTCGTTTCACTGGCAGTCCGGCTGTTTGCTATGTATGGTCACTTCGATCAGGGATGCTTGGATTTAAAAGTAAAAATTCTTACGTGTCACTCTTTTCCAACGTTTTCGTCGCAAATCCGATCTGTTTATCCCCTTTATTCTCAAGGTTGTATGGCAGCTGAACATCAGAATCGACCGCGGGTATATTGACGATAATGAAGCCACACAAAAAAGCGGTTGTAATCGATGAGCACCCACAAATAACGAGCAAAACCGGCCGCAACTTTACCAAACTATTGTATAGCAAATATGAACTGTTTAGAAAAACTTCAGACATGCAGAAGATATCAAGCAAGTTTAAATTTACTTCCATTGGCATTCTCAAACACACAGACAACGAAAAGTTGGAATCCGAGAAGACCTCGTAAATCGGGAGTGCATTTTTTATGAGATAAGCGAACGGACGGCCGTCACTTGTTTGGTTAGTTGGACCAGCTTGCAGGCCACGGTCTGTATGTTAAGCACACAACTAGCGAACAACATAAGTGATGAGCTTAGATAAACAATCCAACTGAAGGAGGATAGGACAACATTCCAGTGTGATGATAACCACGCTCGTACCCTGACAAAGCAACAACATTCCAAAATGAACGCCAACGGATTGTCAGATTGAGGATCTCAAGTGGGTCGAAAATTACTATCGGATTGCAATCAAACGTGTGTGTGTGTTTGCAGACAGTCCTAGCACGGATTGATTGTACACAGAATTGAAGAGACAGGCGAGGATCAAACGTTCACATTGCTTGCCCAGTACAAAGAGAACAGGATAGACGTCAGATTGATTACCGACTCAGTCATTTGAGAAAATCATTGTTGTTTACCTTAAAAATTTAAAACACTCTAAGGAGTACAAATGTGAACAGTTAGGGGTACCAAATAAACAGTAGCGGGAAGAAATGGAATTGTCGGATAAGAGGCACGGAAAAGTTTTGTTCACGATTCAAAGCATTAGCAATCCAGAAAAGCAAGCCATAAGCATGAAGATATATCATACCTGATTCAAGGCCTGGTTCGCTTCCATCCAATGACCACAGATTGTATCCAGCTTGTCATTAGACTTGTCCGGACGGTATTTACAAACTCCAGTCACCGAAGGGAATGTTCGCGTGGATACGGATGGCTTGCGACAAGCCCATAAACATAAACATAATGCCACAATCCACTGCACCAAATAGACTAATGAAACAGACCATGGCGAAGGGGATTCAGCAGAAAACGTGTTAAACGCGGACAACAGTCGTCGAGAAGAAGAAGTACCGGCTGCAAAAGATGAGAAAAATGCACAATTCTACATATTGACAGTAGGTCGCTTGAGGAGTATAATGATGAGTAAATCTTCACCGGATTACGTTAGTGTGGAGTACAAGACATGGACATTTCTTGATGCAGATGTAGTCTATAATGAGAATGTCAAAACGATTCAGACATACACAAGAATATCCGTCACACGACAATTTTGAAATCTACCATCGATTCATCAAAGAAGTCTGACTGACGCGCTTGCGCATATACCGGTAGAAGCGAATTAAGGCTTTTGGGGCACACACCATACCAAAGTCCCCTGCGACGAGATCCCTGTTGACTAGCGCTCACACGGCACACTATGTTGAGAGTGGACGAGAAACAACCGAAACCTTGACGAGAGGAAGAAAAACAGGCCTCGTACCAACTGATAACGATACTGATAACTGATACGATCGAACCGATTCAACGTCTGGCGCATCGAAAACAACATGAGTGAAACGAGAATGAAGCAGCATAAAAGTGCCAGTGAGGACAACACAATCAAAACAAGACGGACATGTACCAATTACTCAGAGTGGTCAGACGACCTGCAACAGAGAAGATATATGAAAAGGACAACTGAACAACAGAGCTAGGGTTTTGTTGTAACCCTTGACTCAATACGCTGGTTCGTCCACGGTATAATAAGACGATTGGTAGGAAATCGGGTTCTGCTCCTTGAAACAATTAACACGGCAAATTGTGGTCCCGAAAATACGCGGCGGTCCCCGTTAATTGCGCCCAAGACAAACCAAAAGACGGGTGCTAAAAGGCAAGTTTGTTCTGCTCCGAAAACGTGTGCGACAAGGAGAAAATTACACGGTATTTATACGGTGCAGTGACCTACCAACATTCTCGAACCAGAAAACAGAAGGAGAGACACCAGAGATAGTAGTTAGGGTCACTAAACCACCAATGAGCATAACGGAATAAAGGCCAGAGGTCACCTCTCGAATGTTCACGGCATTTCCGTTTATTATGATTGGATAGGATCGTCTTCTCGAAGAAGGAGACGGTTTTGGACGGGAAAAAAAACGGGTTCCTTTAACAGATATACACGGATGTTCACCAAGCCTTGAATTCTTTGGAGAACGTCCGAGCAACCTAAGGTGCCTGGCCCAGGTTACTGAAGTTATTTGAATCGATAGGAGCGGTGTTTGCAGTTTTGTGTAAACAAGGTGGGCGGAGTACGGAACGGGAACTAACCACCATAGGAGATTGAAAGCATGTTAGTAAAACCCAGGTCGACAGAAGATGCGCTAATGAAGTGTTATTCCGGTAAGTTTTCTATATTCTAGTACGCCCATTTGTGGGATGACAGCTCGGAATGAGAAGGAAATGAAGTGCGATCCGGGTAGGTATCAATCTCTATGAGCAACAACTTCGCAGCCCTGAAGTGAAGCACGCACTGAACAACGGAATCCTTAGTGCCGTCATTTGCGCTTACCTGATGGCTTATTGTTGTAACGAGTATGATAGCAGGTGCACTGACCGTCTGCGACTAAGACTTCATCAACACACCAATGGTGATCCGTCAACCATGAGGTAGTCAGTGCGTTAGACAGAAGTGAGTCAACTTGGGTGCATCGCTCTCATTTGCATAATCTAACGATTCTTAGTCAAAACTCTTCTCTTCAGTGAGCTGCATATTAAAATGGCCTGTCACATTTTATGTCTCAATTTTCCGGCGTGATTTGTGCTGAATGCCTTCCGTTTCCCCTGAAAATTCAAATCCAAATTGAGTTCCTGCTCCAATATGGCCTACGTTAACGTCTATTTACAAGAAGTCATAACGAGACTGGACCTTGACGCGATGTGACTGCTTACGCATCTCGACGACCCATTTGATTAAACTGAACGGTGTGGTGATCACACCAACAAAGTTACTCATACCAGACAGGCCTACAGGTAGAGGTCTGACAAACCACAGTCTCTTGGTCCTCCAGGTTGGGGGTTGGAAAAAGATCAGCACCTTTTTCCGGAAAATGTACCAGTTCTAGTACATTACCACCCACCGCTGCCTTGCGGTGCAGGCTCTGAGCCAAAGGCTTTGGATGAGAACCCTAATCGTTCTCCTGTCTACGTCTGGACGTGCTGGCAGCATCCCAGCCCACATACAACCATGAATAATCACAACACCAATAATTTCATAGTGCATCGGCCGTCTCGCAGTATAAACCGGGTCGACCTATCTGCTGCGTACAACGGGATGAGTAGGCAGAAACATGTTACTGCTGATTTCTCCCCTATTGTTCTATCAAATTAAGCTCTCAGGCCCCTCCCAATCCCCATTTCTGGCAATTACTCCACAGGCCCAACAAGAGATATAGCTAATCACAGTAACACTGTGTTTGTAAGTCTCATCTCTTAACATTCACTTTCAGGCCTCCTTCGTCCCTTGATTAGACCTGGAATGCAAATTGAAAAGGGGTTTTCCAACGTTCACACTCTAAAACAGACAGGTCAATAGGCCACTCTCGCATGAACGGTAGACTCGTTGAGTGTCGATGTCTGCTGCATTTCGGAGACTAGAATCCAGGACAATAGTCACCGGATGGAACTACCACCACCCGCGTTGTCTACCCCATACTGGTTATACACTTCGGGTGATTCCACGGCCGCCATTACCGGTCAGGTTGGCGTAGATACAGTATTCAGCACGACGGCCACAGCCATGAGCCTGACCAAAGGTACTGTGGCTCGGGCAGCCGCTCACCTCAACAGTGACGTGGAATATCCTAGAAGGAAACATTACTACGAAGGTCAACAAAGATTAAGGAAGACTAAGGGGAAGAACTAGAAATGGTATGGAGACAGGTACGCCATTGACTGCGACACATCGCCATCTCGGATAGCGTATCTAACCAGCGGTTTGAGTGATCGTGAGGACCCCAGCCAAGCAAGCGATGCCTGCCGCATCTATGACCGGGAAGTGTCAGAAGTTGTTCTCAGTACAATGGTACTACTCAACCATTATTACTTTCCTATTCTGTTCTCCTCAATTTCTCTGTCCGTCCTGATGATGAATGTTTCGTGCTCAAGCAAGTTGATTGAAACCATGCATAAGAACCGTGAGCACCATCTAGCCACACAATGAAAAGAGATGAAGTGAAACTTTCTTGCTACGAATAGCAAAATGCCATTTTCGTTCATAGGTAGGCTAAACATTCCGGAAGACGGTTCAACCACCTCAACTAGGCCTACAAGTGGTAGGACCAAAGCGATCACTTAAAGCGTTCCAGATTATGCTCTGTCGAGATTAACAGTCATCCCAGAGCTGACCTTGTTGAAGTGTAACAAGGCACCAGGGCTTAGTACCCTTCTGTCTTTCCCTTGACAAAGACAGTAGAAGGGGGTTGATATCAGAAATGACAAAACTCTTTCAGAAGACATGCCACGATCGGCGCTTGAAAACAGCCATTGCCATTAACAAGAAAGGAATCCAACGTCTGTGTGACAGCCACAATGGAACAAATTTAGTCTTCGTGGCATCCAAGTTGTGCCTTGGCCTGATGTTACGTTGTCTCACCAAAACACGGAGAAAACCAGATGCGTGAACACGTAGTAGCCCGATCCGGTTAAGAGTGCAATGAAAACGTTTTCATCCTACGACCAAACTTCGAGCATCAGCAACATTATGGGTAATTTGCAGCGGCGATCTCCTTAAATTTAAAAGCTGTCTTCGATACGGTTGCTCGTAACGAAGCTCGTAGCGAAGCAACGGAATTTTCAAGACAATTATATGCGGCATCTTGTGGGCAACTGTTTCAAGTTTCATCACTTTCGGTGGTGTTTACCGGGAGTGTCCGGTTACTTCTCTTGTATCAAAATTTGTAATGGAACACGTTCCTGAAGATGTCCCTGAAGAATCGCATGCGTTGGGTGCCAAGTTCCTTTCTAAGCTAGTCGATATGTAGTGCATGAACGATATCAAGATGCCTGGTCCTTTCGCTGATGGCATGTAAACTATGCTGAACAAGAGGAAGGACTGGGATAGTCTGCATGGAAAGCGTTTCGGGGATCATAAGTGCCCAGTGTCGTTTCAAGAGTGAGAACGCTCACGTTCTTTACCGCAGATAGTTCCGCTCGAGACTGAGCACCGTTTCAAATGCTTGGGTAGTACCGTCTTGTTAGCTTGCGATGTTGCTAACGAAATATCAGTAAAAACACAAACGCGCGTATTACCTTTGTCAGCAGAACTCATCTGTGGCGTCGAAGACACATGGCTGTTACGGAAAAGAAGAGTTTACAACGCATATGCGCGATATTTTTTCACCGAGGTTCCCAAACGTGACGTTTTCGCGACACACTTCAACAGACTTGCTGTATTTGACCACCATTGTCCCCATCAAGTGGGGTGATCGCATCAGCAATGGGAGTGGATCGCCAGCAAGATGAAATGGTCAAATGAGTAAGTTGTACAGTCCGTGACAGTTGGGTCTTTCCGCAGCCAGATTATGGAACTTCGCAGTTTAGCTGGTGATTTTTATACGATCTCTTACACATAAAGAACACACATTCCTACTGTTACTTAGGGATAAACTATAAATATATGAAATGCATTTACAGATACAGATCAAAGAATGGTTTTAACACTTGACACTGGCTGATGAATGTGAAGGTCAAACAATTCTGAAAATCGCTTGATCAATAATAGCGTAAATCAGGTTCAGAGTTCAACTGAGTAAGTAACAGCGACGAATCACATCTAGCTAAGACTACTTGTCAAATCAAGCACAAGATCTCGTTGACTGCAATTATGAGTGATAGGTGGAGTGAAATGCAATGACAAATACACAACTAAGCAACTCACTAGATTAGAGAAGGGTGAGAAAACGCGGAGTGACGATGGATGAAATAACCTCACTAGAGGAATACAAGGGCGTTGCCTCGAGAGGAAAAAACCGGCTACAAGATCTTACTTGACAATACGTCGGCTGATTTGGTATTTCCACGACCAGTCAGAACCACAGGATCTAGGGCGATCAGACAGAGTGCAGCGACGCATAGAGTGGTTCGTGCTGCCACACCATTGAATCCCGAAGGTGGGTTGTACGCATAGGGCTGTTGCGCAGTCGGAACAACAGACTGAACCGTCGTAGGTGGTGCCGAATTCAAAGTGCCAGATGATAGCAGATGTCGTACCGTTGGAAACGTGTTTTGAGTGGTAGACGTGGGCACAGTCTCAACAGATACATCTCTTATGAGAAGTGTGTTGGGTCTGGATAGCACGGGCTCCGAAGGTCGTCGCTTGTTATCGATTGGAACGAGTGGGAATACATGTCTACGAACTTTGGATGGTCCGGTGTGCACGCTGCCCGCTTAATTTTTAAAGATGACATTAGAGAAGCATGGAGTAACAGCAAACGTTATGGACAAGAGATCCTGATAAAAAAACTACAGTATTCCAATCAAATAGTCAAAAGGAGATAGTAAACTGCAACACACAAATGATATGGCGGCTAATCGGCTTCAGTTGTGTGAATGATACCGTCACTTGAATGAGTTGATCGTGAACGAACGACCCAAGGATGCAGATAGCGTCCTACGATTATTTGCAACTCCCTTGGCCTGTTTGCAAGATGTAGGACCTTTTACTTTGGTTTCTTGAGTTTATAAAAGAGCGCTTCAGGAAGCAACCTCCACTCTTTCCTGACATTTATTTTTAAGTTGGAGATGATTCTTTTTTTTGTGTGTACAACTGAGATGACGCTGAGGAGCAGGAGGACAAACGTACATGCACACGAAAGAAAACGGGGAAAACGGAACTAACCTCCTCGCTTTCCGAGCTGACTGTTCACCACAGTTGACGATACTGGCATATCACTTCCGCTGAAGCTGAGTTGGCCAAGCGTCACTGGGTGTACGACGGTCAGGTCACCTACAGGTCCGGGTTGTTCTACGTAGGTGCCTTGTGGGGCTTCCGATATCAAAGCACAGTCGACAAGATCCGGAGGAGTATGAAGCGATTCATCGGGTGCACAGTAGGTTGACCTGTTATCCGGAATAAACTCTGCACGCTGCATAAATGAAGATGAGTTTGTGTTGTACACATCCTGCAAATCATTCGGACAGAATGGCCAGGGAGTCGTGGTTGTCACGTACAAATCAGTGTTATCTATAGAGGTAGCGCAATTTTCTGTCGTTACAGATTGGTTCAGGCAACCCACAGAGACGTTGAACAAGCTTCCACAGCTGGTTCCTGATGAAGGTGATGTAGAATTACCGAAATCCGGGCCAGAGAAGGTCGAAGAGGCAGAAGGTGATGGCTCCAACGAAGAGATACCACTTTCAGGACTGCAGTCTGCGGTGCATAGAGAAAAATGAGTCTGAAAAACCTCGACCAATCAAAAATGTTTGTGCGACAGTGAGCGTGCGCACAAAGTACACGGTAATGCTCGAGTCAAATGACCCTCCAATAATGGAACCTAGGAACGTCAACTGCAGCTTAGTAGGACACAATGAGTATATGAACCAGTGTGTTGTGTAACCGAAAAAGGTGTGGTGTGTGTATACTGGAGATTTAATCCCGCATGAGTGGGCGTACGAAGATGAAAATAAACACAATTACATGCAAAAAGCCGGCCCTATAGGATAATCAGGATGCGCAACCAACAGAGCGGTTTATCAACAAAATTTCGGGATTTCAATCAAGATTACAGTTAGCGGAGTCAAACTTATTGCAGACCGGTGCTCTCCGTAACCGGTCAGAGCTGGTCTGTGACTAAAAGTGAGGTCATGTGTGAACCAATCAGTATGCTAGCCGATACGTAAAGGCGAAACCCATGCAACATGCGACCAACTTGAAGTATACACAGCGAAGTAACTCAGATCGTAGCACTTCCAAAACATAACGAAAGCAAGTAGGGAATGGCCAAGCAACTACCGTAAGCATTTCGTTGTATGCAGTAGTTACAACGAAAATGCGGTTAGAAGCGAGATCCTGACCCACTAACCAGCAGTCTTATAGCTTTAAGGGCCTAGTTGGAAATGTGAACCTCAATAAAATTATATGGTTCTAAGTCTACAGACCAAAAAAGAACTTACGAGAATGTGCTAGTAATGAGCGAAGCATAGCAAAACCGCCTAGCGATCCAACTCTTTCGATGTGGTGAGAACAAATATGCTGCCTATCACATTAATAATTTTACCGACAGTAGGACATTCCGGACAAGTAATACGAATAGCATTTCTACTTTCCATGCACCATAACAGTTGTTATTTGTTGCTGTGTGCACACAAAAATGCACTGCACGTCCCGTCAAAATGGCCACTGTCGAAATGGGCAGCATCGGTTTTGGTATCTACCTGAGCTGTAAAGGTTTGTTCCCGAGCTCACTTTTATCCTATGCGGGCCGGGAGATTAGTCACTGGTCTTATCAACTCATCGATGTAATAAGTGACAGATTACACTATTTTTGTTCTCAACCTTAGCCAACTGTATGAATGGTAGACATACTTCATTTCAACACCAGAGGGAGAAACTTACGCCATTAGATGACAGATGTGGTCAGAACATATCATCTTCGTTATCACCCCGGAAATAGTCGCATATAGCCACAGTTAGTAACAATCGGTGTTTCCCGTCGGATAATGTAATATGTGCAACCGAACCAATACGTTCAAGACTATATGGCAGTTAACGCTTATCGCACAGAAAGTCTACATAATGTTTACTCATTTTTACGAATAGGATTGGATACCCAACACAACTGATCATCAGATAGGCTAGAGGGTGAGTTACAGTGGTTAGAAACATATCAGAGTGGACCAAAAAATTAAGCGATATGCATGAGTGCTTTCGCGGGTGGACAAAGCAGGCGTGATAACGACAAACTCCAGTGGGTAAAACTCGCTCCCCGCACGTAGAGTGCATCACGCTTGCTCCTTTGTTGTATTGTTGTTACCAACGTGGACAAAGCGATTTTTAGTCACCATTGTTCATATGACCGTTGATAAATACCAGTGTCATAGTCACTGCCATTCGACGGTGCGCGTATGAACTTCATTAGTTCACCCGACCAAATACATTTCCGTTGCGCAATGAATGCTGATCGACAAAGTCCAAAGCTTTAGGGATGGACAGCAAACATCAAGTGCACCTACTCAGTGGTGCGGCAAGTCGAGTTCACTAGTAGTGTAATTATGGTGTCTGATTCGCGTAGTCCGAGCAGTATAGCGTATTCACCTTTATTTGTGTTTTCAAAATAAACACATAAGCTGACTTAACTCGTCTGTTTGTTCCTGGTCCCGTTTTCGGAAACGTGAAGATCGACAGGAACGACGGGGGGGACGGGCAAACTGTAAACAGGCAAACACTGTACACCAGAAAAAGTGTCAACGGCTAATGGACAATTAAAAATACCTTCGAAGAAGTGCAACTTCATGTAGGGACAGTACGTATACAGATCTAACAATAAAGCAGCTAGAGAGCAAGGTCACGATTAAAATCAGAACGCAAGTAAAATAGCAACAAGCCTGAATAGGGATAATATACATTTCTGAGGAGGGCCACACGAAGACGGGTTTTGACCGCAAGAGTTTCTTCTTAAACCAGGAGAATTTGGCTGGCCGTAGCTTAGCCACAGTGGTCCCAAACACGGCAAGTCCGTGTTCCCAACTACTTGTAGCGTATCGACTGTCTATGTAGTTCACGTTATCCACCAACATGACGATGATCATTCGGCTTTATGCGGAATGACACGTTCTGCTCGGCGATGGAAGTAACCGTTTTCATCAACTAGAGTGCATATCTCATTCTGATGCGGCTTTGATCTCCGCACAGGCCGCCACTTGACGATGAACTGAGTTGGATATCTAATTTTGTTCGACAGAATGAACCTTATACAAATTTGTAGTGGACAGATGTAAATGTGTCTTTTAGGCTTCATTACACGCGTTACACCGTCCAACAGGAAACATCGAGGGCAATCTGGCGGTATTGGTTTTAGCAATGTATGAGCACTTTTGCGACAATAGCGGGGTGATGGCAAGTAAACATTACGTTACGCTACAGCGCTGAAACATTCCAACCGGTATACACTACATATGCAGAGCTTCCTGTGCTTATTACATCAAAATTTGAGGGAGTCTGAGGCCCTCAATCTGGAAAGAGACATCCTGTAATCATTTGAAAATCGAAAGTAAGCAAAATAGATTATTCCGTGTTTTGTTAGTTGTCGCCACTCCCATCTTGAACTAATTCAATAACTGCGACCTGTACAGAACAAAGTTCGTCAATAAATGTTCAGTTCACTCCAACACAATGATCAAGAATAAATAATGTGCTGTCGACAAATATTGACAGTTCTTAGGTGTTTTCATACTGATTGAACTATAAGTATTTTTTTTACAAATATAAATTTAGACGATTTCAGAACCAAAAACTTTGGGGAGATGACTAAAATTGGCAAATGTACGCATTACAATGTGACGGATGAGCCAGTGGAAGTACACAAGGAGGATTCATCTACGGTTTTAATATGGCAGCGTTTACTCTCAACTAAGTTTCCAAATCTGAATTACCAGGCGAGCTTTACATTTAATCTGGCTAGTTTGCAGAAAATAGCTTCACACAAATGTGTATATTAAAATGGTGGTGAGAATTTACAGAAAGAGAGATGCTCTTCACAACTTCTGAGTGAAAAACTCGTAAGAGCTACCGTTTTGAATGTCACTTTAAGGGTACTTTTACTCAGTCGAATAAATCGCTCTTTTTCGGTAAACATTCAAGAATTCTCCATAAAAGGAGTTCACACCCAATGTGAATGGACCATTAGTAAATCCAGAAATTGCCTGGTCGAAGGCTTCCGAAGATAGAACAAATAAACCTTCACGATATCATCTATATTTATGCAATCTGGTTCTCATCAGCGAACTCCGCTGCATTTTTGGTATCGTTGATTGTGATCTTATTTGAAACGCTAGCAGTGGAACTTTCCCGTCACAGATTTTTGAAATATCAGATACATGGCACAAAATAAGTATAACGAGAGTTTTCCAGTCACTGGGCAATTTTCATCCTTCGTGATGGTTTGAAATCAATCTTTAAAATCCGACGATGTGAAGGAGTTCATTTCCGTATCAATGTATGTGAATGTAAGGCCGACTTCCGCAAACGTTCGTTTTTTTCGTTGTTGTGTTCTGCTTCTTAACAGAAGACACTTGTCATGAGGCTATTCTGCTGGATACGAATAAGTGACAGGAATAACATGCCCAAACGCGGCAAATGTTCAACCAGCTGAGCTACGAAGCCACGCTGGAGGCTTACAAATTCCATATCTCGACTTAGTTACCCCCTCCCCCATACCAACGGTGTCATATAGAATCCACCAAATGATCCACCCGATTGACTTCCAAAGCAGGATTTCTCGACCAGTCCACGTTGGAATACACCGATGCCACTGATGAGCACTGACATTGTATTGCCCGTATACAGTATTGTATTACGTTATTTCTGTCGCTGGTTTGAATCCAGCCGGAGTCCGGATTTTTCACAACTGGGTATCTTCAAAATTGGATTAGTAGAAGCGCGTTTGTAGTTGGGTCCTAGTGTATCCTGTAATTCGCATGCAGTCTATGACAGCTACCACTAAGTAGACACCCCTTCAGTCGTTCAACAATACACCGGTATTGTCAAGATGACATTCAACAGCATAGTGGCTTGAAACTCTGATGTACGTGGGTTAGCGAGAAACAGGTTTGCATCTCTTTTTCACTACTAGAAGTGTGAGAGCTCTGATACGTTTAAAAAACGGTCGGACACAGCTCTACCGTTGTCATAAATATCCTGAACGTCTGGTATGTTTAAACTTTTGATCATTCGGAAGCAAAAAGTGTTATGATAGAGGAATAGCTGCAGTACAGATCACGTCAGAGCAAAGTCATCACAGCTGGAGCGAGCAGACGTCTACCAGATTCACAGACCCTGCCAACATCTACTAGTGGCGACTAAAATAACTGCTAGTTACGTCAGTGTGCTTTTTCCATAGGTCTACATAGGGACCAATTCTGCTGTCTTGATGCGGTCGTAGCGCTTGCGTAATGCATCGATCCACGGGACTGCCCGGACTTTCCAGGTACAACCATGTCAGATAAGCTGAACGGGAGTGGTCGGACGAAAGGCGGTTGCACTCATAGGGTTGTATGTCGCACTACTGATCACGATGAAGCGCTTAGATAGTGCGGCACAATCTCATAACCATACAGCAGAAATATTTTTACAATTGCGCTACTGCTGTCTTCCTATTAAGGGAGAAAGGGGTTAGAGAAGATAACCTCCAACAAGGGACACTCCGATCACTCAGAGGTTGACTGTGACCGCCGACGTATTATTCAATCCGGTCGAAGAACTAGTGTTATTCAAAAGGCTGATCTAGGTCCGATTACATCCACTGCGCGCAACGGTGACCAGAATCAAATAGCGTTGTCTTATCCACTGCTCTCTCGGATCAAGCAAGCCTCTCACTGTCAACTGAGTCAGACTGTTGAGTCTGTGGCTCCGGATAGGGTCCCCAAAGAAACCTCTGTCTCTCGTTGTCTCGCGAGTCAGACCCGAGTTAGAGACACGGAGTGGGGTCTTTCAAGTGAGCCGCCTTCAGCGGTGTACATGACCGGGAAGTATCAACAATTATTGTCAGTCTGATGGACCGACCCACTCATTTTCGTCTTCTCTCTTTGCTGTCGATCACCCTCTCTTCAAGCCAAGAAAGCTGTTGAACACAGGTAATTTCAAAGTCTGCACATTTCGATAAGCAGGTCAGCAAGCTGTTTTGACGAGCACCTTCTCGAGTTTCGATCTGGATGTATGCTATTTTTGAAATGCACCCTTACAATCCTACCCTTGTCCATCAACTGATTCTGTTCTTAGATAGTGTTATGGATCAAAGGTTCTTTCTCACGGTCTCCGGTGAGGACAAAGCCGAATCTCGCGATCAGGCCGGAGTGCGGATTGTACTGAGCTCTAACACAGAGCAGAGCCTGCTCGACTGAATGTCAGTGAATGGTCGTCCGTGTGCAATCTGATTTGAAACTTCAATAAAAGTCTGTCAATTCAAACAAGAAAGACGTTTACTTGTCATATCTGTATATGCTCCAGTAGATGATAGTTCAGATGCTGTCAAGAACACTCTCTAGGATGCCTTGTTTGATATTATGAAACAAACTGAACATTTGGACACTGTTGTGCTTCCTGGTGATATGAACGCACAACTTGGTCGTCTTACTCCAGACAAGGGGCGGCTGAGTGTTATGTTCAGTGTGTGTCAGCGACGCATTGACAGTGCCGAGCGGCTATCATAGTTATGAGCGTCATGCGAACTCTACATATCGAGAAAGGTATTTCAGCACAAACGCCAGCAGTGTCACGTGGAGACCACTCTGTAATGTCGCATACTCGATTATCCAGTCGAGAGAAAAACAACAGGAATCTGAGCGGCGCTAAGCAACTTCAATTTATAGAAAAAATAGCGTCTTTTTATAGAAAAATGGTATTTACGGCTGCTATTAAGCGATAAACGTCCTCGTGTTTTGATTGGCCAGTTTGTTTCTGTACTGTTTCACGACCTTGCATCTAGCGACCCGGTTGTTTGAAACATACGCATTCAACAGCAGCCAACCGCCGTCTATGATTGGTTGGCGCCAGTTTGACCATAATTCCGTCTGTGACAGTTGATTGGCCGAATCTTCTCCAATCAAGAAATCGCCCCAGTTCAGATTCATTAGATACATAACTCAACAATGAACGCAATTCGATCGCACTGTCACCAGCTATTGGTGGCGCTAATCCACTAAGGATTGTCGTTCATTCTGGAGTAACCGCTTTGGTTCAGATCATGCTGTTGTTCGTGCCCGCTTTATTCTATCGTTTGAACAGACATTATCTGCTCACAAACATAAAGTATTCAGCTTGAGCGACTAGCGTACACGAGACACCTACAGAACAACGCTGACAGTTAAACTGCCTGGGTCACAACAATATAACGACTCAAACGAGCACTGGAAAAAAATATCAACCTCTTGTAAAGAGTTCTACTTTAGAATAGCACTACAGAGACGGAAGAAGTGGATTTCTATTGATTACGCGGAAATTAAGAACCATCGGTTGCTCCCTAACTTCGAATGCAACGAAGATCGCTGAAAACTGAAACGAAAACTTACGAAGAATCTGTGTAAAGAACGTAAGACTGACGTCCCATAGCAAACCACAGATGGAGAAGGCATTTTCATCACAATAACCGGATGCTGTTTTCTTCGGCTCGTGGTTGGACTAGCCATCGGTAGGGTGTTCAAGACTATATGTGGAAAAGACGGCTTACCAAATTGCAGTTTGTCGCGACGTCTTGACAGGTAGGGCGAGTACCTCGAGAAACAGTTTAACTGGCCTAAGCCAGCGCAGTCAGTTACGGATGATGGAGATTGTGCGGTTAGTTACGTAATTTCAGAGGATCGGCCATCGGAAACTGAATTGGCTTTGTAATCCAAATTATTGAGACGCAATGAAGTCCCAGGTCTGAACCTTATTTCTCCAGCAGTTTTCAAAGATGGTAATGAAAAATTACTGTCTGAACAGACCACATTCGTCCGTTCCATACGGAAGCCTCAAGACTAGCGCCTATCAACAGTCAATCCAATTGTCAGAAAGGTTCCACGACACTATGCTGGAATAACAGGCAGTAGCCTTGTCTCCATCGCACCCAAGATGCCAGTCAGTCTCATTGTGCAGCGCCTTTTGAAACACAGAGACAACTATTGAAGAAGGAAACAGGCAGATTTCCAACCTGACCACGGGTGTATCGATCACATTCACAGCTTGATACATGCACCATACCATCGACATTCTCTTTCTCAGCAAACGGTGGCGGTAGTTTTGGACCTAAAGGCTATTTTTGGTTCAGGTGCCCGGCACGCTCTCTGGGGTTGAATTCATTACACGGAAGCTCCAGTGAACTATGATAATATGTTTTATGCCCGCTCGTATTTATGGGTAGCTGTCTCGAGCGCTCTACACGTCAATTGGCGTTCGACAGCGAAGTCAAAACACCCCTTCCTTTGGTGATTTGTTGAGTGGGATACTCCAGAAGGACCGCCTGGAGGTTCCAACAGTCTCAGAATGAAGCTTCTACCAGGTAGTAGGCTGACTATCACTGAGTATGCGGACGACATTGCTTTACTTAGTCCTTCCGCAAAGAACATGCAGATCGCGCTGAATCGGTTAAGTAATATGGCTGGTTTGTATCGCATGTATTATACACCTTCAACGTGTTAAAAGACTGGGTTACCACTGACCTCGTTTGCTACTGCTGACAGGCCGCGGGAGATTGTCGATCATTTCACCTACCTGGGCAGTATCACCTCGTTAGACCTCAGTACTTCAGAACAGCTGCTCACGAAGATCGCAAAGGCACGTAATGCACTCACCAACCTGTCTCACTAGCGGCGTCAAAAAGATGTCTATTTGTAGATTAAAAAGAGAGCTTACAATGCGTGTGTGTGTGCTCAGTTTTGCGCCACGGATCAGAAGGTGCAGCTGGACTTTCGATAATTGACCACCGTTGTCTCCGCCAGTTAGCCTGTATCAAACGGGCCTACTCTGTGGGCAGCGTGGCAGTCCGTCGGCGCGTGTTTGAGAAGTGTGCAATTTAACGATCGATAATCGAGATAGTGGAAATGAAGACTTCGCTGGTTGGGTCATGAGCTTCCTAAACCGATGGGGGGTCTGCCGCAATGCGCATGTGGAGTTGCTGATGGTTGGAAGAGACCGCAAGATGATCACGGGCTATGAAAGTCTTGACCGTCCCGCTGAACAAGGTCGGTAAGTGTTGTCTACCGGGTTGGGGAGCTGGCGACCATCCACATCACCGATCGGAAACTGACATGGTATTGCGTCGCAGTCTGTGGCGAGCCTGTATGTGCAAACACGTTGACATTTCTGTTTTGTAAAACGCGATCGCTTTTGTTTTTCTTGTTCTCATTAACTCTTCGCTACAAGTTCGTCCCTATTTATTGCTCTGCAACTTCGTAGACGATTGTAGTAGTCAAGGACAGTCTGAGCCACCTTACACACGGATACGCCTCAAAGTTGAAATGATTCCGTCAGCCCACACACACTCATCTACACACGTGTTACAACGGGACAATGTCATGGATGCAACTGTACTCATGAGTGAAACGAACGTGCGACGTGGCAGGTTGATCTGAAATTAGCAGACAGGTGATAGGTTTGAAAATGTCGACATGGACGGAAGAGTCGTTTGTTTCTAGATTTAATAAACAAACGTATTCTAACGAGAAAAATATTGAACTAAACATGTACAAAAGTAGCTCACCGTTGTAAGATTGAAAACGACCTGAACTGCATAGCGCACGCAATGTTGTGACTTCCGCTTGCAGGTGTTGGTTCTTTTCTTCCAGCTCTTTGATCCGATTGATGGCGTGGCGCAGAACAGCAGATTTATTTATCTATTGAAATGGATCGTTAAAACCCATGATGCACACACATATCCGTTGCTACATCTAACAAGTGTAAGCATAAAGTTACACAGAGTGCGGCGAAAATAAGTGTTAAGGTGTTGCTTACGTGAGTATACACTAAGCCCTGAAAGGCTACTCGAATTACGAAAAAACGGGATGGCCTCAATGAAGTAATCAATTAGACCAAGATGGAGAGAGGGTTATGATGACACCAAACGGTGGAAGTTAACGGTAGCAACGAAATGGTTGATTTTATATCAAGAACCAAGTTGAATAGAGAAAAGACAAAATCGATCAACTGTCCGGTTAAACCTCTAATGATAAACTTTACAATCCACCTGTGCAACTGCGTTGGCTTTGGCGAATCTACAATCAACACTGTCAACAGTCATGCTTCAAACGTCTAAAGTGGTGCTTGTCAATCTGCATAAGCCGCGACGGTGGATGAATGCAAACCTTCCAACGAAAGGACGAGTGTGCTCTGAATTTGAATGTTTCTCTACTGTCTAGCCAAAACACATGGAACATTCTGGAGAAAGACGACAACTGCTTTTTTTACATGTGACGCAGAATGAAAGCACCGTTAACATAACAAGGCTTCCGAGCGCCAGATATTTGGGAATGGTGACCAGAACGCTTCCGCATCTGGTGTGACCCCTTGCCATCGAATTAAACAATACATACAAGCTCTTCAATTCACACATACTCCCCTGACCGGAAATTTAGAGATGACAGCAGACGTTGTCTGCTGTAGCAAAGAATTACAATCGGTTATGCCTGTGGGAAGGTTCTAGACCCACGAAATGCGTTGTTACTTGTCAGTCATTAAGTTTTCTGCTGTTCGCCTACACGCCTATCAGAAAATGCGTTACACACGCCGATAAAGAGAAAACGCTCGAAGATATGAAATAAATGATAAGAAAAACCCTAAGAAATTCACAATTATCGGAGAGTACATTCGCTCTCCACTATAGCCATGTTTAGACTAAGGACAGGTAGTTTATCACGATGCCAAACCGTCAGAAGACAACACTATGGTGATACTTGCGTCGGACTACAACACATTCAGAATAAAAAATTACGTAATGGCTATTAACTCCAGTTCAGAAACTTGTGTCCGTGGTGTACGGTGCTAGTTGCCACGGTGCCTGTTAGGCAATGAGAGTGATACCCTAGGACCGGATAAACCTAAAGAGCTTGAAGCTGAGGACGTAAGTCGATCACGATGTTAACAATTCTAACAATTTGGTTGTGACAGCCACAGTGAATATGGCGCCAGTGAAGACGTGCAGATATGTTCAAAAACTTATTCATGTTAGGTTGAGTAAGAACAATCACTAGATCAGACATTTGGAAAAGTCCAATAGATCTTGAAAACAAAACTAGTTTGAGCGTCCGGAGTCCCATGAGGAAAAACGAAGCTAACTTTTAAATAACAAAGTAGTTGACCATCTGGACAACACTATAAGATGCATTTGGTGCGTAACTTAAACTAAATTAATTTCCTCTTTAACCAAAAGACAACGTATGGTGTCTCGAAAGGTGAACTAAAGCTCAAATGGAGCTTTTAACTTGCAAACTACACCAATTTGTGCGGGATAAAGCACTACTGAGCTGTTCATGGATTTGACGCTGCCTAACTACCTAAGCTCAAATTAGAGCATCGAAAGCCACCAGATATCGACCCAATAGCAGTGATAATCTGCGTCGTCATTAACAAACTAGTATAAACATCTTTCGCGTTAACTTTTATGAGTATACTGAATGATTTTGTTCACATCTTCAATAGTTCTTAGAAGAGGAGGCATTTTCTCCAACTAAAACTTGAGGGGTGCTTTTAAAAAAGAAAAATCGAAAGTAAAGCTACCGAAAAGTACAAAACGAAGCGAGGTTAACAGGTGAAATGTGAAAACCAACAGGCTAAATATCAACAACACTAATTTCTCTCGGAAGACGAAAACGTAGGAAACAAGGACTACCGGGGCGACAGCCAAGTGCGGTTTTAAAACACTGACCTTGGTATCTGCATTCGGACACGGAATGAGAATTTTTCGAAGCTCGTCTATTCGACCATTGATACTAGCTCGATAACGTTTCTCAATCGTGTTATGCGGTGCACGTCGGCCACCTTTCGCATCACACAGGAATTGATCCCGAGCACCGGCGTTTGGCTCCGTGTCTGTACAAAGAAGCATTCAACAATGGCTTAATTGCTGATGAAAAACACGTCCAGCTGAGCAAGTAGGGTAGCAGTGATATAAACTGAACGGTAGCTGGTCACAACTGGCAACATTAGAAAAGCACTACATAGTGGGAAGCACGATTTTATTTGGTAACTCATGTCCGCAAGTAACCACTGCTTACCATAAAAACGTGTTTAATGTTGACCGAAAAGAGAAGATATGGCAGTACGACCTTTGGCTGATTAGATGAAGAATTCAGATCGGCCAAAAGTTTGAGAATGAACGTAGAATTCTTCGCTGATGATAATGATTTTACGCGCAGACTGGTGGCATCAGTTTCTGAATTAGCCTGCCAGTGGTTGGAGCCACAACAACCACAAATGGCTTATAGTGCACCACTTGTTCCGTCCTCATATCCCTTGTCCCGTGGAAGTCCGAAGGAGTGAAACGAGGTGTGTAGATGGAAACCTTTGAGGTCCAGTCAAAAAACACCAGCCGGCACCACACACAGAAGCACACACAAGATCAATCAAGACTAGAGGCAAACGTAGACTACATGGGAACACGCTTAATATCCACTATTTTTCAACAACTGAAGAGTACATGCAGGAGTGGTGTTCAATACGTGATAGTTTTGGTGCACTTACATTTGTTAGTCTCAAAATGCACGGATTGTGATCAGGAACGCAAATGTGACTCAATACCTGATGTCCGTAAGGTTACTTTCACACTTTGATGAGGGATGGAGTTCCAGTTCCCAGGTCATTTCTAGAGCTTAGCGAGTGACTTGGAAGTGTAGGTCAAACCTGAAACACTCATTTATCCGCCCCACGAGATTCTTTGCTTGAAGACTGCAAATAGTGCAATAGTCCCGTTCAAAGGACTAGTTAAATGTGGCACACAGTAGTATTCAGTGGTTTCTATGCGAACGTCATTATTGGCTATTAACTGTTGCCCTTACGTACGTCAAAAGTTGTACGGCACCATTGTTACAAATTTATCAGGTAGAGAGATCTGGCGCATACGGAACCAGAATACCAACGGACTTGCTGCCTTAGAACATTAATTTCCCCGCATAGGTAACTAGGTAATTTACCAGCTAACATTTGGTATGCACTTTAGAGGTGTGCCCTGGATTTTTCAAAATATCCACTAACGAACTATCGTGTTATTCCTGCGGGCTAAAAGACGGCGAAAACGATATTCAAACACAGCAAATCAGTCTACATCCTCGACTCCAATAGAACGGTTCCCGAACCATAAGGCAAAATAAACCAAAAGAAGACGTCACACGTTCTTTTTTAGAATGGGTGCACACCAAACACACTCAAATGGTGAACAGTCTGTTCCACCGCCTTACTTTGGTCTAGAGTTGGAATGGAATGAAGCGAGCTACTACTGCTGTCAGGTGTTTGGTAACAGCCAGGGTGTGGGCAAACGCAACTTATGAACTAATTTTATTCGATCCAGTTTAACAAAAATAACGGTGGTGTCGAATTTGACTCATGGCCTAACCATACGAAAGTTGACTCATTCACATAGCCCTGATATTGTGTTGTTCTGCTGGGTTATCGCCACATGCAATACAAATAGAGTTGACATAAAAATGAAGTGATCAGAAAGTAGGCAACTAAAGATCTTGTTAGACTCCCACGCTCGAGCTGTCAGAAGAAAGAATAACTAATCTAGCCTCGAGGTATTGTCGTCTGACCCAACTATCCGAAAAACAGGCACAGTTAATGAAGTGAAGAAGGGAAAGTCGGGGGGAAGCTGTCTTGAAGATGTCACCTGATAAACCATTTTAGATCTGTTTTGTTTGGAATGTAAAGACGCCTGAATATTGACAACACGAGTACAGGAAAAGAAGTAATTAGAAAGTGCAAACACTCCGTGTCCGATCCCACAATTCTCAACAAAATCTTGTTCCTCCCATGGTTATATGGCGGCTACACATCACTGACGTATGGTTGCTGACGATCATGACAAGTTACGCAACAAAACTACACCAATATATAGTTGTGATCAAAGAAAAAGTCGAAAGGGTCGCACACCAATTTGGACATGAACATCGTGGCAATTTAAATTCCAACAAAGTAGTCGCAGTACTTCTCGCCCTTCAGATGAAGAAAGTAGAGAAGTAGATAGAAAACAATGATTTGGTAAATAACAACCACTGAGGGAAAAAGTAGGGGGCACCCATTTGAGATAACACTAAACTGTAGTGGGACTTCTGTTTTTCTCACACTCCAGAGAGAAAGCCATGTGTCGGTTGTTTGCATACTGTCCAGCCCTTAAATGCTAATGGTTCAATGAAGTTCTCGAACAAGATGAAGTAATTAACAGAAACAATACAATACCTCCACTGTAAAGAGGGACAAAAAACGAGCAAGCTGACCATTCGAACGGATAAGTGCTAGCTTGAGTTCAAAAGTTATTGACGAACGGTATAGTTAAATAGCACTCACCATGAATCCCCACGGACTGTGATAGTTTCATGTGACCACTATAGGTGTAACCCTTGTGTTTCTGCGTAGTTAACAATAGAGATTATACAGCCTACAGATAATGGATTCAACGTAAATCGAACCGTGAGTAGACGATATGCTACGACATCAATTTCAGCAAATAAAGTTTCTACCATGACTAGGCCAGGAAATGTGTTAACGTAGGTGCTTCTAACATTCGCAATTTGAAGCAGATAGGTCCACAGTCGGTTCCCGGGAGGACGTTAGGCTCAGTAAATATCGACGTGTTGCACTCCAAAGAATGGAATCTAGAACAGTCGACGTACCAGAGTGACAACACACATACACACACACACTGGCACGGGTGACTCCATGACTGTCGTTACCAATCAGGTAGGAGAAGATATGGCCACCAATACAATGATTGTAGCTGTGTTGGCCGACTGCATTCCAGTAGACAGTAGACCCTGTGCTCTCTGTTGGGACGAATCTGCTGATGACAGATCTGGACGACAAATCCTCAGAAGGTTTTTGCTGGCTTATGCTTCAACCGACTGTACTAACATCGGTTTCAAGGATGCTTCATATTCAGAGCTGACTACTTTCTTTAGGTCGACACGGCTCTGGCATTGTTATTCTGAATGAATGCATAGTAGCTCTAATCCCGATGACCCTCCGAGTTGCCGGATCCAAATCCCACGGGTCACTTATGAAGTAGATACAACAGATTGTGACATGAAGGTTGGTGGGTTAAACAAGCATTAAATTTGACAGGTAACGACCACATGGGAGTGGAAAACGTGACTCAAGGTGAGACTATCCTCATCATAGGGAACAAAACATTAGTGGTTCCTACCGATGTGTAACTGCCATACAACAGTAAGAAAAAAGGCGATGGGGGGACCTAACTAGAAAGTCACATCTATATTCAAGCATTCAAGATCAAAGTGCCTACACCTTTCAAACGAACAACCCAGCTATGGGTGAAAGTAACGTGTCATCAGCAAGATAGCTTCCCTACGACTCTCACTGTCTCGTGTCACGCAATGTGTTCAATTAAGACAAATCGGCCACACGACAACATTTACACCACTGAGCCCGACTAGCCACCATTTCGTCCAGTCGCCGGCTACCGACTCTGTTAGACGCGAGTTCACAAGCCCACCAGACGAACCTGATTTGCGATGACCGATATTTTGGTGAACTTCATTTCTCCATACCAGGTCATCATCTGTGCATCTCGCACCTTACGTCAGTCGGAAGCAGCATCGGCAGGGTGTTCGGTGTTGCCGACGACTAGCTGGCATCCTTAATACGTGACCTAGCCCTCTAAGTATACGTAAAAGTAAGGATTGAACGAAGGAACTCGCGTACAAGTCGCCATCAGATACCTCATTCCTAAGCTCTCTGTTGATCACCAGTTTGTGCAACCCGATACGAGCGATCGAACAGAGACGTCGATGGTTAAACATCTGAAAACGATTCACGTTTTCGACCCTGATCACTCAAGTCGCGCGACCCGCACAGTGGCCTTACATACACAACCCTTAAGCTTCAGAAAGGCTTCGCCCCCTCACTAAAGGTAACCTAGATTAGCGAACACCGCCCCAACCTCAGAGATACGCGCTACTGTCCCATTCCCTACACTTTCGCCGCCGCTGATGCGGCTTCCCAGGTGTAAAGACCGTTCAACAACCTCCATGACTCCATGCAACCACAGCAATCTTGCAGAAGCACTTTGCATTTTAAGGCTGGGAAGCACATTCCGAAGTATTTGGCAGAACTCAGAACAACATCTGGCATTGTTTGTGCTGCCTGAAATTTGTCAAACAGCAACACCTTGTCGTTACCATAATCAAGGTCAGCCAGCCATCCACCAGTAGGGAGGTCCACGCCCGCAACTTGAGAGTACCGCAGAGAGTCCTCCATTATTTCGTCTATGACAAAATTGAACAAAAATGGTAAAAGCCTTGACGTACGCCATTCCTAGTGCTGAAAGTGTCAGATAGGTCACTGTAAACCTTAACATGAGTTGAAGACTGGAGATAAAGCGCCGACAGTATGTTCGCGTACTTGTTCAGTGTACCCATGAGTTTGAGCGACATCGATCCACCGAATCGAAAGCACTTTTATATCCGGGAAATACGGCGACTGTTGGCCAGCGGTACGTATGACGCTGCTCCAAAATTTGAGGAAGAGTACAAATTTGACCTATGTATCCCGCCTAGAGCGAAACCCTACCTGTTCTTCCCCAACATCCGTCTCTTGAGCTGCAGTGAGTCGACGAAGTGTAACGGATGCCACAACCCTAGTAACGACTGAGTTCAGACTAATTTCGCTATGGTTTCCACAAGAGCCGCGGATTAACTTCTTGAATATGAGAGCTATTGTCGAGTGACTTCAGCGTGGAGAGATGGTCTTCGCCGTCCACACGAGTTAAAGCAACTGAGTCAAAGCCTCTGCTTGTCCACGTTTCTTGGAAATTGTCCGCACAAGACCATCTGGCCGATAGCCCTATGACTTCTGACAGCTGGTACACAATAGCGGACCTCCGTTTTGGTGGATGGTCCTAAATCCATAGACCTCGTTGCTACATTGCAAGTTTGTGACGGCTACACAGTAGAAACAGCAGGCCAGCTAAATTGACCTTCAAAATGTTCATTTCAGCCTTCCAACCTTCTAGACTTACAATGAATTAATGTGCCATGTGTCTCGCCGGTAGATTCACCGACAAACGTTGGCTTTGGACCAGTAGCACGGATAAGACCGCAGAGTTTGTTAATGTTCCATGAAGCAGCAGCAAAAAAGGTGAGCCCAAGTGAATAAAAGTGTTAAAATCGTAGACACAGCACATATCCAAATCCAATCTCGAGAAGGTGCTCGTCAAAACAGCTTGCTGACCTACCTATCGGAATGTGCAGACTCTGGTATTGATATGTTCGCCAAGCTTGGTATTTAGGCTGCAACCTTAATGCCATGCTCGGTGAACATATTAATACCAAAACCATCCACCCGAGCTACGAACAACACCACCACTGTTCCCAACCATCGGAAATATGCAGACTTTGAAATTACCTGTGTTCAACAGCTTTCTTGGCTTGAAGAGAGGGTGATCGACAGCAAAGAGAGAAGACGAAAATGAGTGGGTCGGTCCATCAGACTGACAATAATTGTTGATACTTCCCGGTCATGTACACCGCTGAAGGCGGCTCACTTGAAAGACCCCACTCCGTGTCTCTAACTCGGGTCTGACTCGCGAGACAACGAGAGACAGAGGTTTCTTTGGGGACCCTATCCGGAGCCACAGACTCAACAGTCTGACTCAGTTGACAGTGAGAGGCTTGCTTGATCCGAGAGAGCAGTGGATAAGACAACGCTATTTGATTCTGGTCACCGTTGCGCGCAGTGGATGTAATCGGACCTAGATCAGCCTTTTGAATAACACTAGTTCTTCGACCGGATTGAATAATACGTCGGCGGTCACAGTCAACCTCTGAGTGATCGGAGTGTCCCTTGTTGGAGGTTATCTTCTCTAACCCCTTTCTCCCTTAATAGGAAGACAGCAGTAGCGCAATTGTAAAAATATTTCTGCTGTATGGTTATGAGATTGTGCCGCACTATCTAAGCGCTTCATCGTGATCAGTAGTGCGACATACAACCCTATGAGTGCAACCGCCTTTCGTCCGACCACTCCCGTTCAGCTTATCTGACATGGTTTTACCCGGAAAGTCAGGGCAGTCCAGTGGATCGATGCAGTACACAAGGCTGATCACCACGTCAGAGTAAGAGCATACATGAGAACCACAAAATATGAGTCCACGACGAATCAACAAACGATGAATGTTAACTTTATACACAACCTAATATGCGAGATGTACCAAGTGGTGGGTACAATGTCAATTCTTAGGTCGACAAGAAAAATTGTACGCCCCCTACAACGCGCTGAAAGGAAAAGTGAAACCTCCGGTCAAACGACGTACAAGTTAATATATCGCATGTGAAATGGACGTGGGTCAATCATCCCGAAATATTTAGATTGTTCTAACAAAAATGCCATCGATAATCTCCAGGATGCATTTCGCTGGTAACCATACGATGATGTCAAGATACGAAGTTGCCCAGGAGCAGGATCGAAATAATCAGCGCGGCAGCAACATTAATCTGTTTCTGAGCGATTGGGTGATGGGTAGTGTTAATTCATCCGGTCTCCTAAAGACCAAAACGGTTAGGGGGCGACAAACAAGCAGAAGGAAGACTTAGAACAATTGTCATTACAGACCCAGCCTTCATCGCTTGCCTACTTTCGTTAAACAGTTTACTAAACTCAGTTGATTACTATATTGGTTAGACACCTTTTTCTAGCTCGACAGCTAAAACCTAGATTAGGGAAGTCAGCATAATGGAATACTGTACCGTCGCATTAGTGGCGTAAGCTGCATAGATGTCCCATATCAACCCCTGAAGTAAGTCGAAAAATCACAGGTAATAACTGTAAAGTCAAGGGGTGTAGACTATAGGCTACCGTCGGGCACAAAATGTAGGACCATAAAGAGCCAAACGTGTAGGACCAAAAATCCCGTAGAATTGTATGCAACGGTACGGCGAAAGGTTACATCGATGGTATTGGCATGAACAAGACATGAAAGGGCCAATACATCTTTTACGACGGCGATCCATTACTTGAATTTTGTCAGATAACAATCGAAATTAAAATTTGTGCAGCCAGAACTGAGGCGCTCTCTAAGCTGGTGTGTATGGCGTAGGCACGATAAAAAACGCATGACTCACCGCCAAGTCGAACATCAGAGGACCACATGGGATTGTGTTCAGTATCAGTGTCACGTAACGCAGCAACAATCCGGTGACAGCTTGCACTCTGTTCTTGTTTCGAATGACTCAGTGCCACATTTACATTTTCGCCCACACTAAACACAACGGTGTTCGACCAGTCACTTCGAAGCCTAGGAGTATTGTGTGAAGATGTTTTGTCAGTTACGCGCTTCCCAAGGTATTCACATATTAATCTTGATTTCGAGGGTGCTTTGACATGAGCATCCTACAAAATATAACTGTAAGTCGTGCCGAAACATACCTTTTCATAAAAGGGATTGTCATCAGGTTTCGTTATAGGCAGCGTGTTGCGTCTTTGGAGGTTAACACTGTTGGTAAAATTACGCACTGCGTGGTAACTTTCTCTTTGTGTGACTGTGTTGAGATCTGATCGCAAATCCGGAGCCGGAGGCACACTGGGAGAAGGCTGAGATTTCAGGAGCGCCTCCAAAGTCGCATGATTGCTCTTATTCCAATTATTATCTTCCATGGGCTCTGACTTGAACTCAGGATGTTTTACCCCATTGGTCACAACGAACTGTTGTTCACCGTCAGGGGCAAAATCATCAAAGTCGTGTATATCAATGTCCTCTAATAGCTGATCGGTGAACTCGTTTAAGAGAGGATCGCAAAAAATTTCTGAGAGACTCCCTGGATGTGTTATTGTAAATGCGTGCAGAACCTACCGAACTCCATGATTGCAGAGGTATCACAATCCAACCCCCGGACACACAGGGTCACGCGATTTCAAGGACGAAACCCAAGGGCGTTCGACATTCTCAATGATATCGCGGTTTTCAAGGATTTTGTGAATCCAGAAAAGCCTCCGACTTGTTATTAGCCCTCTTCTGGGTGGCGCAAAACGAGGAATTTCGGCGCGGAGAATCCTGAGTTATAAAGAGTGTTGACGGAAGTGTCGAACATGTCCAAAAGCACGGGGTTCAATGGTTCAATGCATGGCGGGCGGAAGTAGAAAGCGACCAATTTTGATAGTTCCTCTTCCTCAGATGAGGGATCTTCGTGCTAGAGAGATAGGTACACGTCACAATCTTGACCATTATGGTTTTGTGCGAGGATTGTGCATGAAGGTCTATTCAAGGGGGAAAAGGTTATTTTGGCGCGAGTAACTTTTTAGAAATACTTTTCGAATTGCTGGCACCGAAAATTCAAGCAAGTTACCTGAAGCTCATCAAGTGCAACTGAGCAGTGTTCATCAGAAAATTGGAATATATCGATTAATTGCCAAGAGTTCTAGTTTGGCGATGAAAAATTTTTCACCAATTTCGCGATAACCCATTGTTGACGTTGGCCCACTTTTCCAATTCTTATAAACGCGTTCACCACAGTTTTGGAGATGAAGTACGTCATCACACAACCAGAAAGTGCTTTCTGCCTGGCGGTTTGAAGATAATATGTAAGTGTAAATGTACCACCATTCAATCTTACTCTGTTCTTACTTTTTGTTTGGTATCCACTGTAGTCTCCAGGAGCGGTGTCACACGCTGTATACATTGGCCACTTTCAGATCACCAGACGCCTTTTGACACTCAGCAAGGAAGACCGATTAGATCCGGGAACCTTGAGCCACTGCCTCGAACCCGTGTATCAATCGCTGAATCGCTTACTATTGTAGTTCAACATGACTACCAACATTTTTGACGGTGGAACATGTATAACAGCGTTTCAAGCGCCTTTGCATCGGAGAGCCAAAACGAAGAAAAACAAATTCATGCCTACTGGTACTATATACGTAGGTCAATACCTGGGCAAATATACACGAGTGGGTGAGTTATTCAACAGACAACTATATACACGTGGTTGTCCACATACTGAGTGTTAGGGTAGTGCTCCAGGCGAATTTTGTACTCACTATCGTGGCGCTCGCGGCATGTTCTAGCAGGGAGTTCCAGGCTTTGCAGACCCGAACAGAGAAGGAACTGCTCCTTGGCTCAAGTCTGCCGCACTAACATTCAATATAGATGAATACCCTCTGAGTAAGCTAGTATCCGCAGACGTGAGCAGGGATCTACACGGTGGTTAGGAGTCTGTTGAATCGCGAACGCCGACTTCAGGTCAGTTCTCTGTCTGGGGTACTCCAGAGAGAAAATATTTAGCTTTCGGAGCCGCTCAAGAAAGGGATTTTGCGTTCAACCCACAAACTGCTTTCGTCGAACGCCTATGTACAGTTGCCAAAATAAGTATCCTTCTGCAAGTGGAATGAACAAACAAGGGTCTCTTGTTCGAATTGAGAATGAATAAAGCTGTTCTTCAGGTTACCGAAACATGGTCGCCCAAATTTCCCTGACCTATGCTTCAGAAATGCTAGTACGTCATTAGCTTTCTTGGTACATGTCTCAGTTTTGGGAGAACTCGAGACATTATGTATCACAACAGTGCCAACGTCTTTTTCTCTGTCCGTGACTTGCACTGGTACTCCGCCGAGGGGGTCAAGGAAATTGCGCTTACGTCTGATGTGCATAACTCTGCACTTGATGTCACTGAACTCGCTGGGGTGCTATTTAGACTAGTGGTAAGGGGCACTGATATCAGTATGTAGGACGCGCGCGTCGGAACTACTACGCATGATAAGCTACATTTCAATATAATCGGCAAACAGCGTCGCTGGGGAAGATAATTCAGATGGTCGGTCGCTGATAAATACAGAAAAGTAGTCACTCTGGGATAGAGCCCAGTGGCACTCCACTAGAGCTGAGTCTGGCACGAGATATGCAGGAACCCACTCGCACACGATAGGAACGGTTTGACAAACAAGATTCGAGCCACCGGAGAACGTTCCCCTTGGCACCGCCAAGGTGGGGCTTGTTAAGTAAAACGGAATTATCCAATCGATCAAACGCTTTGGCAAAGTCCAGTTAAGTAGCATCAACCCTCTCTCCTATGTCAGCAATAGTGGTCCAATGGTCTACAGTTAGCAGTAAGTTCGTAGTACATGAGCAACCGCAAGGGAGGCCATGTTGCTAGCGGCAGAAGAAGGCTCTTGTTGAAAGATAATTAAATGGCGATTCGTGGACTAACGTCTCAAGGAGCTCAGGCACATGATAGGAGACGATGGGGCGATAGTTGCAAGACTGATTGCGTTGCCTACCTTTGAAAATGGGAGTGATATTTTCCGGTTTCCAGCTTCCGAATGCCGTTCCGACAGAAACCGACCGTGTGAACAGGTTGTATGGCGGAGGAGCCAAATGTGCATTCTCATAAGCAGGGAGTAGAGGGAATATGTAGTCTAGCCCGTCAATTGTGGATCTACTCCCCGAAGTTTTGTCGGCATGGCATTCGCCGTGGTGTATACCGTGCAGAAGCGTTGACGCTTTTCCTTACGGAGCAGCTCAGCCCGCCGTAATTAAACACGGTGCTGTAGAAGTCAGCCAGACTTAAAAAGCCTCATCGGCTTGGCTAGTAAATGCCAGCGGCCAGGCTAGCTGGGGCACACCGTCTTCTGCTTTACAGGCTTTTGAAACAAACTCGTACAAGCTTTTGGGATCACTGGTGAAGCTCTGATTTAAGCGTCGCTGGAAATCTAATTGATCTTCCCTGATTAGTTCGGTGCATTGGATTCGTGGTCGCGCATAAAGAACATGATCACCTATATCTAGTGACATTCTTAACTGTGCTCACGCTAGACGTTTAACATCCCCCGAGAGGGGACTACTCGGAGTGCAAACAGGTGACGTCAGCAGAGCAAACGGTAGTGTTGATGCTGTAGGCACAAACCGTTTCCTGTTGAACATGTATGTTTAATTCTGTGTCGAATGAGTAATCAAGGATTATTGCAATCGGTTGAAATTTTGTAGGCTACCATGGTATCTCCCATCGTTTTTCAAGCCTGTTGGTTAAACAGGTTCAATCTCTGAAATCTGCTTTGTTGACTGAAATGCCGAAGGCCCCTCACTGGCTTTGTAGTTCTTAACTGAACTCATTCAAGCAATAATATATCCTCACGGAGATAAGAGTAGCGGGCATGAATGTATACTTCCTATAAGTGGTGAACCAGGGCAGATTAAATGAGAACGTTGTTTGCCGGGGTTATGCAGCCTGGTATGAGGCTGAATCGTTTGGAGACAATGGTAGTCTTGCACGTCATCATCCTGCGGTTGACAAAGAGACTTAGTTCCCGGGTGACAACCTACCCCGAGTCTTTTTCTCGTTCCAATACACAAGGTCTGACGTTTTCAATGTAACGCGAAGTCGCGGTATTTTAGAGAAGCTTCAGGACTCCACACTCCGTTGCATTCAATGTTATCCCTCTCAATCGATGTCAGCTGCACATGACGAGGTCTGGTTTCAGACTGGATTCATCGGAGGAGTCACGAATGACTCTCCAAAGCTGTGTCGCTTGCGTACAGCAGAGCAATGAAAGATAAAAAAGACGGTATTTCGTCGATGTATAGGGTGAACAGCAACGGCCTTGGAAATGACCCTTACGGCATCACGCATGCGGCTTTTCCGACTGCTCAGTAAGAACCATTAAGTCGGATACAGAAGGTGCACCAATTTGGATAGAGTTTCAACCAACGTAGGAATACCTCTTCAATTCCACGTTATTGCAGTTTTGAAAGCAGTTTGCCGCAGTTTACTCTGTCAAGGGCTTTTGAGCAGTCTAGCAGGAAAATGTCCAATAAGTCATAAGAATCAACTGCTTTGGTCCACTGCTTATTAACAGTTATTAGGTTTGCAAATCCTCGTCTGGAACCCCGCTCTTGAGAAATTGTCATTCCGTTTATTCACGGGTTTTGTTGAGCGGCGTCATGAACACTACTTTCCATTACTTTGAAACAAATGTGTAGGACGGAAATGTGACTGTAGTTGACAGCCAAGTTACGCGCGCCGCCTCAGTGGAAACACATTGCTTCACGTTGCTCCCAATCAGTAGGCAGTTCATCTTCCTTGAGAGACTTCCGAAGCAAGTCGCCCACAACTGTAGCTGGAATATCTGCACAATTTTTTAACAGTCTTGAGGGTATATCGTCAAATTCCTGATAATAATTAGGGTACAACCTTTTGGTCTTAGCAAAAACAGTGACACGGAAGACACTGAACGTAAGAGTTCTGCAGTTGACTGCCGGTATGACTTTAGTAGCATTTCCCGGGACCACTGTTTCAAGTACACTAGCAGTGTCCTCCACTGCCTCTGATAGTTAGCTCAGGATGTGTAAACAGACTGGAAATACCTGATTTTGCTGAAACATTCTCAGATGACTGTTTCTAAACCCATTTGAAATTTTGTCCCGATTGTGCTACCATAATAGATATTTAAATTTGCCATTTCGTACAGCCCTGTTGCACTTGTTCCTAATAAGCTTGTGTAGACTACGGGCTTACTTTAGCGATAACCGGGGAGTTGAAGCTTAAAACTTCGGTCACCCGAATCAACCCAATTCTCCTCTTTCAGCGTTCAGCGGGCGCCTGCTGATTGCAAGTAACTCGACTCCCCACTCCTTTGTGGATCACTGTTCTATTTTCCAACCCTATTGTATGTTGCTTTTGCTCATTTTATGATCAGCTGGACCTAAGCTGTATCTACACCAGCTGTTTTAATCTGATGGGTAAACTTCCAAAACGGAGATAACTGATACACGACAAGTACCTTCACATTGTGGCCCTCAAGCAAACCTGGTTGACACCAGAGACCGGCGATAATGAAGTCTACATCACTGGCTTCTCATTTTGCTGCGAGGATTGCAAAAGTAGACGTGTGCGAGGGGTCGCTATCTATGCCAGTCTCAGGTTAACTCCTCCTTTTAAACCCAGCGGTAATATTGTCTCATTTGCGGTATTGTGTGGTTTCAATGTAAGCTCTGTATCCACGAACCGCTGTTTTTGGAAGTCATCCGCTGTTCACCTTCGGGACCACTCTCAAACGATTACGGTCTTCTGTCTTGTCTTTACTCGTTCCCACCAGTAATCCTCTCAGTTGCTTAGCACGTGCGACATTAATTTCTCAAAAGCGTCTTTGACACATCGTCAACATGCTTTGGAAGATGGCTTTGACTCCGCTTTGACACCAGTTGCGCAACAAAAGGCCTGGACAAAGCACGTAAACTTCACAACCAAACGCCGTCTGGGACAGATCCCCCATTTGCCAGATCTCGTAATCACAAACGAAAGTCACCGCGTTGATAACGCCAGTATTGAGGCTCCCTTCAGTCACAGTGACCATCTGATCGTTGTCTCCGACTTTCCTCGCAACTGGGTACATTAACTTTCGAAGAAGTCAAGGGTCATTGGCTTCAATCGGGCCGACTTTGATGTTATAAGAAACCATGCAATCCTGGGTTTGGTTCCCTTCAACCGCCAACATATAAAACATGTTACACGAGACTGACTTGTCGTCCATTCCACAAAAGCTGATAAAAAGCTCCCCTCGTTCCTCTCTTCCAAGAAGGATCTGACGATTTTCCGACAGCCGTGCAGGATTATTAGTTAGACAGAGACAGTCCAATAAGCATTCCGCAAAATATGCAATCGCTGTCAATCGGGAATTCGTCGCCATCGCCTCCAAGCGCAACCAGAGATGCTAAAAATATCATGCTCCAACAAGCTTCTTCCCTTTTGATACATGCGACACCGTCGAAAGAACTAACCTTCAGCCCGGCCCTTACGGCAATCAAACGATAAAATTAGCTTCAAAATCAACGTCTTTTGCCGAATTGTTCAATGATTGGTTCCTAGCCGTTTACAACTCTGAATCACGACCTGCTTCACAGCGCCTATCCTCTTGAGTATCCAAACAGCCTGTTGTATATGCAGAATTCTCAGCGTGTGACGCATAGAATTTGCCTTCTGAGTCTTACCTTCTTGAATCAATAAGCCCGAACCGGACTAATCCATTAACACCAGAGGAAGCATCCTATGCACTAGCCAAACTAACTAATGATTTTTTCCTGGTAACTTTTCCTGCCGGCATCCTTCCTTTGGTAAGGAATGGAACTACCATCATCCATAATTATAAGCCAGGTGATCGGCAGTCTCGTGTCGGTTGGCGGCCAATCAGCTTGACCAGTATTCTGCGCAAAATTTTCGAGCGTTTCCTTAAACGGGTTATCCTAAAACAACTTCTAGACATTGCTCTCAACTTTGTAACTCAGCATGGTTTTTACAAACAGCTTAACGGTTGCCAGAGGTCGTGGTTTTATGTCAAACTCCATTTTCTTCGTTTTGATGGGGCGTCTGATCGTGTACCACGCCTCCCACTTCTACAAGAAATGAAGACATGCTACATCAGAAGTGATAATCACCGCTGGATCACCTGGTTTCTCAGTGACAGAACCAGTTATGTTAGAGCCGACTTTGATCTCTCGTCTCTCGCATCTACCTCAGCTGGTTTACCACAAACATACGTCCATAGTCTGCTATTGCTTTTAATTTGTATCAAGAAATTGCCAGAAACGATTTCCGATTACTCTGTCCTCTACATTCAGGTTGATTTTCGTGGATTTTTTCCAACCTATATTTAGCCTGAAGGGGTTCACTACTTTTTGAAGGACAAGGGAGGCTTCTGTATGCCCGGAGGAAGTAGCATCCCAGATACCTTACGGGCCTTTGCAAGATCGCTGCCTGAGTGTGCCATTCAGGCCGTTGGTGCAGCTCCGAGGAAGGAGACACCCGTTGTTGAGTTTGTTCAGCGAGCGTCTACCAGGCTGGTCACTGGCTCATGAGTCTCGTCTCAAAATTCGGGAAGCTGGTTCCCAAAGACTCCGCGGTAGCACGATCTTTACACTCACCTTCAGCACAAGACTCATAGAGCAGTCCTTCTTGCTGACGGAAGATAGCGGCCGACAGGATCATAACGAGAAGCTCTACACATCGATTGTGTCAAGATCTGTTGCAGTATTTTGATATTGTTGTGCCTTGTTTGATTTCTGATGATAGAAGGCCCTACATTTCATCGTCTGCCATAAAAATCTGTACTGACTGTTTCTTTTCTCATATGAACTACCGCTACTGTTTTTGAGTAACTTACCATTCTTATCATTTTTTGGCAAGCTTTGCTCTCATCCACAGAATAACCATTTGTTTCATTGTGCAGCCTTCGCCTTCAGGTAGACTTGAGAATAAACGAAATCCTCGACTACCCATCAACAATCTAGAATATCGCCTTGCATGTTTAATGACATCAGTGATTTTGACCTGTCTCGGAGGTACTAATTGCGGGGTTATCGATTGGAGTTAACAAGACAGTTACTGTGTCTTCTCTCGAGACGATCGGACAACCTGGTCATTGCTCACAAGCGAGAGTAATGGAGCGTTCAGATTTGATTATTCGGTCGTGCCTAGTGTGAGGTCAATGGCGCAGTGGTCAACACAGTTGCCTCATGAATGGAATGGCCGGAGTTCCAATCCCGGTCGTGGCAAGGATATGCACTACTGACGAGCTCTAATGAGAGCAAAAGTCGAGTCTAATACTTCTTTCCGGAAGAGGTCGGCTGGAACGTCTCTCTGGATGCGAAAGCCGCGATGGACTATGAATGATAGTCAATGTGAAACTAACTCAAATCTTCGATTACTCATCAGTAACGTTATAGTTCTCGACGCATCCTTTGGGACCATGCCTACGAATGCGTGATCACTCTTCGGTTTTAATGTCATGTGCACAGATGAACATCACAATTGTAAATTGCTCAATGACTCGGCTGTGTGAATGATGCAGCAAAAGAGACATTGTATGGGAAAACTTCATTTTTAGGAAGAAAGTTGGAGATGCATACTTCTGAGGCTATAATAATGAGGGTCTGCAAAATTCGATAAAATAGGTGATTTGTTACATCAGTTGGGACTCTACAAGGTGATCACTGGCCTAATGCTCAAGGTCGTGCCAGAAAAGAGGTGCTTTGAAACGCGCAACCGAAACCAGCGAGCGCGCACGGATTGAATTTGAGTTGTGTAACGGGGCGTGCTGCTGTGTTGTCGGTGCCGTTTTAACTATCGTTTGTGTAAGTCGTGTGCATGGCTTACTGGGCCTTCGGCTCATGTTTGTTCGTATTGTTTCTCTTTTCAGAACTGTCGTTCGAACCCCTACTTTGGAAGAGCGCTGTCCCCTGGTGCGTCCACGTTGCCCGAAGGTTGGTCCGTGAAGTCACGGGCATCCAGAGTAGAGTCGGCTGGCCTGCATGTTACAGCTTAATAAATGGAGGGGATGTACCGTCGAAGAACTTCATTATTATTCCTTGTCGATAGTCCCGGAAGATGTGCGGAAAATTTCGAAGTGATATCGAGAGACGGGAACGCATATACTTTTGCATGGAAACTGATGAACCTCTGGACCGGACATCAAATTCCAGAGAAATTCGAGGCTCTCGCGATATGCGCAACCATTGCGAGATCTTGAGTGTCCGAGCAATTTTGTTGTGTGAGCACATTGTTAGATCAGTTTCCGAGGATTGTTCGTGATCCAGTACTACAACATCTTCCACTAACGCTTCAGAATCGCACCGGGTTACGCGCATTCTGTTGATTTAACAAACGGCTTCTTTTTGTCTGTTTCGAAGATGGATAATCTTCTCTGCTCTTGTTTGTTGAGAAGGACATTTGCTTGACTAACAGTACGCCTAACTCGATGTAAACTTAAATTGTTGGTGAACGTTGTACCACTACTGGTCCCCTCCTCAGACCGGCTTTAGACAGCTCAGAGTGTGGGTCGTTCGGCTGAGGTTGACCGGGGGAACAGTTCTGCGTTGAGCTAAAGACGCAAGCGCCTGGATGTACCCGCCTCTAGATAGGGTATTTTATAGACGCCACGACCGTGATCGAGTCAGAAGCAATGTGGTAAAAGATTCTTAGCGATAATATGGGACACTATACTGGGTATCACACTGTTCCATATGCACCAAATGTGAAATCAGCTATATGATATTTCCATTTGCAGCCATTTCTAGCAGCAACATTTCGCAGATCACTATTGTCCCGAGATCTTATTAAACGGGCACAAAGTGCAAATTTCGCGGGGACAAGGATGCTGCAAACGCTGTCATGCGTGGTTCAATGTGAACTACGTGAACATTCATGACGAAATACAATGCAACACCACAAAGTCGTACGTTTCCGAATCTCTGGTAGCCCCCAAAACACCGTGAAGTTGAGCATTCTCCCGCTGAAAGATCATATAAATCATCTCCAAAATTGCAACGAACGCACTTGTGAGACTTGAACCACTGAGCTCACGCACTTGTTTTCACAAAAAATGGAAGGAAAGCTTCCACTACCAACCTAGTGCGTCTGGCATTTATTCGATGCACTTCAATTTTCCCATCAGTATTTTTTAATTGCAACTTATGAGCTGTAGGCATCTCGCTTGGAATTTTGATTTAAATACTCCGAACTATATTTAACTGACAAGGATTGACACCAAAATGACCGTCTCTCCTACGGAATGAACTTCATATTCCATAATTGCTGTGAGCAGCTGTTCTACGAGACTTACACTCAGGAAGGGAAATATGGAGAGCCAATTACTAAGGGGCAGTCGAAGTTCAAGTGGATGTCGGCTCATAGCTTCAAGTCGAAGTTCGTGCGCGTAATGTTCCAAGTCCGTGATTAATTTTGTAGCTGAAGAATAGCAGACTCGAGCGGCGGTCTTTCATAAGTCTCTCAAAGCTATCGGAACGCTTTTTTGTCTGTTTCACTGACAGTACTCTAAGATTACTCAAGGAATACCAATAACCTTTTCGCAGACACCTTGTGATGTTAGACGGAAGATGATATTCAAACCTTTAGATTTTGCAGACTCCATGGGTTACCGGTAAATCAAAAGGTCTTACTTGTTACTAACCAGCTTCCGGGTGGTACGGAATGTAGGCTAGCTACTAACCGGGAGTTGTTTCGAACAGATCCACTAAGAAGATGCCGGACGTGTGTTTAATCACGGGGTCGACAGATACAGCCGATTTAATGAGCAGACATAATGAGATGGACATACGGTGCAAGATATCGGCTATATACTTCTATCGGCCATGGGCATACCCAACATGGCATGCGAACAGACAATTGCCCAGCACAACGTGTAGACAGACAGGCGTGCGTCAAACAAGCTGTATGAACACTCGTTTCACAACACGTCAGCCGTACTGAGTTATTCAATTCTTTCTACTCAAAATGCCACCGTTGTGATGATTTGGTCAAAAGAGTTGAAGAAGCTTGAATACCTGAACATGTCGAGGGTTGGAGATGGAGCGACCTCTTCATGCATTTAGTTCTAATAAAGATCCACTTGGACGACGGGTGAATAACGCCCGTAAAGGAGGCAGCAGTACCGGGGTTGTGGTCGGAAACTCTCTTTCCTTTTGCTCCAGTCTTCAGTTCCTAGTGGGAAGGAGAAGCAAGAGTTTTGGGGTCAGCTAACTTTCGGTAATGGAAAACGACGTCTCTCTCATCTGTCAAAAGTCTAGGATAGGCAGATTTTAGTCTGTTCTGTTAATTCGAGAACTTCGGGTCAATCACCTTGTTGCTTAGCTTTGTGCATGTTCGGGTGACAAGGTGTGTTTATAGGGTTACACTGGAATAGTTTGATGGTGTTTTTCCATTAATGGTCGAGCTAGCAGAGAATAAATAGTTCACGGGGTTGCGAGAGCCAGGCTATTGCTGACAGATTCAGAGACATTGGTGGCGTCGTGTGCTTTGTGTGCAGTCAACACAGGGATTTAGGCGCTGGATAATATTCAATCCTAAATTTTTCCTTTGTTCACATACATTTAGCCTGACACTATGAAGGTGGTAAGATGTCCAACTTTTACGGAAAAGCCTCGGGACCGTGAATTTCTCCGTCTGCAGCGGTATTTTATTCAACTAATAGCAGTTGCAAGACTAACTGAGATGATTTTGCAGCAACCGAATTATTTACAGAACACTTCAGTTTTTGTACGAACATTTTAGCCCCGGAAAGATCAAAACGCCGTAGTGTGTGTGGTTGAAACTGGACCCCCACTCCAAAAGAGGAATGTAAGCTCAAAAATCTGGAATCACGATACCGAAAAACACGTGACTTCTCCCTTATTATTCAATTGC
>QNGE01001484.1:133005-163678 GCA_008508345.1 Paragonimus westermani | reverse complement strand
AAACAGTACACAAGCCCGACCACCTCGCCAAGGTAGCAGTATTGGTTGGAGGGACCTACTACAACCTACAACTACGACCTACTACAACAATTACAACGTATTTGTACTCTGATCATTTTGAAGTGGTTCACCAACAACTAATAACGCAGCATCCAGCGTTGCTTAACAAGAAAGTACCAACCTTTTTGAATAACTTTGCTTGACCTCACCTATTAAAAATTACGTTCCAAAAATTGCTTCAACCGAGTACTGGAGCCACACCTCGTCCACCATATTCACCAGACCTCTCATCAGCAGATTAGCATTCTTCTGTTCCCTGAACCATTTCCTCAAGGAGAGAGGTTTCAAAAAAAAATTGCACTGCTTAACTCAGACGACACAGATAAATTTATTTCACGTTAGCAAGTGCATGTCGAACATACTGTTACTTATTTTGCATAAAACTGGTGGATTGCAATGCAACTGAATTTGCACACGTGGTTTCCCAGACGTTTGGCTAGCACTGAGTTCGAATAAGTTATATGGTCAAAACGCCACTTGTACGAATCAATTGTGTCCTGCAAGACCGCTGCTGAAATCTCACGTTCTACACGAAATTCGTGAAGTGGTGATAGGAAAGCAGTTGCGTGTTTGTGACAGTCAGGCGGCTGTGGTCCTACTCTGATGGAAACTATGGTTGCGGCTATCTGTTTCCAGACTAACCTGTCACTGTGACCGAAGTCACTGGAGGCCTACGTACAAACGTTTTCACAAGTGGCTTTCGCTGCACCGCTTTCACCTCTACCCCCCCCCCCGCACACACACACTCCGTATTCAGTGTAAACTTACTGGAATGAGACCGGGGGGCATTGGAATGGAGACCTTTTGAAGTCTAGCTGACCAATGTTAGCTAACCTGCTGGTGAAACCCTTATATCTTGGTGACACGGAACAGAGAGATTCACCAACGACGAATTGCAAACTCGAAAGCTAAACACCTACTGAGAACACGAGACAAAAGAGTTGACAATAAAGGATTATATATTATACATTACATTAGAAGAGCAAACTTAAGGTCGGGTTAATAAACAAAAACCTGGGAAATCCAAAGCTGAAGGAAAAGGGTGATAGACCACAAGAATTGAGTTTCGAAAGGATGCTTGGCTGTTATGAAACGACTGGGTCACTAACTGTTACGAATGAAAAGTATTTACAACCCAGTTTGCCTGTTTGCGGCTAGCTTAATCTTAATTTCCTCTTTAAGGAGACGAGTCCACCCGATTCTTCATAACTACACGTGGTCGATCCACCATGACATATAGTACCTCTAGCTCTCTGCTGACTCTCGTGCTTGAATTTGTCGTCACACAGCCGTCGTCCACTATTTTTTTAAATGCCCTTCCGGATTATACTTGTCCAAGCTAAGATCAACTATCTGTCAGTACCTTTCGCGAAAGTGCTCATGAGGCAGGGGTTGAGGTCATGGAACCTGCGTACCAATCACAAATGGTTAGTCGATATCAGCCGGTGAGAAAAAGGAAATATAACAGCCAAGGAAAGCAAACAAGGCCTGTGAGTAGTTTAGCAGATTTATCAATTCGGAGGAGACACAATCGCGAAAAATGTGGGCTCCGCCTGGACTCGTAACTCAGCTGGTAGGGTGCTTGCTGCGTTTTGGCCTGGTATTCCTGTCGTTAATTCGAATTCATCTAAATCCTAGATTTTTTGCAGTTTGCTCTCTTATAAGGGGCAGTCAGGTTATACACCTTGAACCAGTGAGGTTACTCAATTGATACAGGTTAGTTTGTGTGCATTGTGCATGGAATTGTCCTAGCGACAAATTTGGACCGCGCTGCACAACTCGGGACTCCAAATATTGATGTTTTCTAGATTAAACGGACGAATACAGGTAGCATTTAAGGACAGTTGGTAATTATTGTTCGGATGTACCAGTTAGCTTGAACGAAGTTAGCCTCCAAATGACACTAGCGACAGCAAGTTGATTTATTCACTCTGGGCAGATGGTTTCTCAACTGATACACGTCTGCAAAGGTTCAACGAGGCTAAACAGAGGCAATGCAGTTCACGTATAGCATGTTAAACGGACCCGTGCGGGCTGAATGCTACAAACCATTTCTGCCTATTTTTCTTGTGTAAGGGTGAAAATATGTTGCACGAAATATTCTCAGCCCGAGATATCCGTACAATACACATGAACGATATAGTGTGGTGTAGGAAGCAAACAACCAGATTGAATCCACGCTCGTGGATTTGAACAGCTTTTACTCCGATATTAAGTTAACTTGAAATCGAAGAGGTCAGTTGTCATTTTTGGACGTCCGGCTTGCCATGTGTGACGCGTTTCCTCATAGTAGAAGCATCAAACGGAAAAATATTTTAGTTGGCCAGCTATTGCATCTTGGATGTCATGCATCAATTAGGAGCATACATGTGCACGTTCACGCGCACGAACAGTGTCACAAATTTGTACAAATCCGTTCGCATGAAAGTGTTCCCAGGGAGCTAAATTTTGTCCAGAAGCTTCTCGTTCAATTAGACTGTCGTGTACGTTTTATCAGTAAACATTCAAAGCGGCCAACTGTCACAATAAGATCTTGGAATCCGGAAAGCATATCCCCATTCTTCCAGGGTGATGATGCGACACGTTTAATATGACGAAGATGTTAGCCTACACCGAACCGCACCTACAAATCAACTGTTATTTATATTAACATGAAAATGGTTTTTATGTCGAACAGTTAGGGAGACAGGGTGGATAGTCAATCGTTGGTTTAGGAAAGGTCACTAAGTCCAGGTAAGGGTCAAGTTTACGAGCAATTGTTTCTGAACACACAAGGTCGGCTTCAGTCGATTGATTGCGACCGCCTCAGCAAACCGCAAGAATCTTGGATTGGAGTGACGTATTAGGATTCTGAATGCACAACTTGGGTCGATAACGTGACCAGTGGTCAGGACGTGTCTTGCGACTGCGGACGCTGGTTGCTTGCGTGTTTCAACCACATTTAGGCAAATGTTCCTTCACTCTGGAGATCAAGCTCCTCTTGGTTATGCCTATTTAACTTTCTTTGCAGTTACATGTAAATTGGTAGATACAATGTGAGGTGGCACCGACAGGCTGATCTCCTTTGATTGAAGGGACGGGCAGTTTCTGAGTCCGGGCTAATACACAGAGTTCCGCTGCGTTGAATGGTCGTTTAATCGAATTCACTAGCCTTTGAGTTGTTTGATGCATGCTATAATCACCTTTAAAAGGCAATTCTATATAAACCTTCTTTTTTCTAACTGTGGCCACCTGTTCGGAAGGTGGTTTCGGTTTACTATGCCTCTCTATGAACCTTTTTGGATACCCGTTAGATTGTAGTATAGATGTGATCAAGTCTAATTCCTTCACAAGACTATTCTGTGTACAGATTCGTCTTGCTTGTGTGAATAATGTATTCACTAGTGCGCGTTCGTGATGGACCGGTGTGAAACTACTAAAGTTCAGGTATTGACCGGTACACGTGGATTTCCTATAGACGGCTCTTTTAATAGAGCCATCCTCCTTGCTTGCATCTACCAGTTTTCGTGTTTTAACGGTTTTGTTCAAACTTCTGAAGGGAATGAACTGTTTCAAATTTTTAAGTTATTTATGGTGTGCTCAACAACGCCAATGCCTCCTACTCCGAGGAACGATCAACCTCCAACACCTGCGAACTGCATATTATGAGCTGTACACGCTCGGAGGTCAGAGGTTAATTGGACATTGCTTCTAAGTGTCGAGAATGAGGCCATCAAGAGTACCATGACGAAATACTTGCTCGAAGCTGGTCACAAAGTTGATTCCACAAAGGCCTCATGTGTTGTTTGTCAGATAGTGAGCAGACGCGATTTAGCTTCTTTCGGGGCGCCAGTCAGTTGCCATATTAGACCATGTTTGTGTGTGCGGAAGCAGGTGGTAGTGAACCTAGTGTAATGAATGATCCAATCGGAGGTGCGATTATTCCAACGCTCAGTGGAATGTCACAACGCGTTGGTGAGTTTTGGTCAAAGCCCCTGGCGGATTGATTGTAGACAGAACGAGCGACCGAACGAACCCGAGTCAACAAGCTAGAAATGACAGACAAAACTCCACTACAGAAAGTGTTGGCCGAACACGCGGGACCAGGCAAAGGTGTACACGACATTTAGATCGAAACCTCACTGCGTTGTGTGCTGAAATTCCGGTTCATAAACGCAATCGCGTGGGTGGCATGGGAACGTGCGAGGTGGACAATAAACATCTTGTTTTATTGAACGACTTTTCGCCACACTGACGCTGCTCCAGTGATCTGTTGCATAGGACCTGATTATAAGTGTCGTTAGCTTTTCTCTCTTCTCTCCGGTCTCCCGCTATGCTCCTAATATTATTGCTTTTAAATTGCCTCTATGAATCCGACATGCATTCCATGGTTATGTTCTGTTCATTTCCGTTTGCTTGTTGTTCCCTTAATGACATAGCAATTTTGCGTTTTCTAATTCCGTCGTAATTAAGTGTCTATCTACGTTACTCGATATAACTTCGCATACACATTCCGAGCATGGGTCTTAATTTTTCTCTTCAAAGTTGTGGAACTTCCTCTCTGATAAAGGCACTGCAACTAGTCGAACAACAGCTTCCAACCCACAATGCAACGGTCAGGTCAAACGTCTAAACAGAAATATTTGGAAAGTCATCATGCTTTCGCTGAAACGAAAACTCGACATTCACCAGTGGAAGTCTGTTCTCTTGAATGTACTCCATTCTCATCCTTGTACGACGATCAGTACAACACTCTATGATTAAATGTTCCAACATAATCTCAAGCTATCGTTGCCCAATTGGCTTTTGAACTTAAACCGAGTTTCACTTCGGAAAATGTATCGCATCTCCAAGTATGATCCATTGGTTGGAGAAGGTGGGCTTGTGTAATATAATCCGAATTCTAGTGACATCCATTTCTCAAACGGCCGAGAGTTGACGGTGTTGCCCAGGCGTCTCACCCCTGCTGAGCAGTGGAGAAACTAATGAAAGCAATGAAGTCGGTTTGCTCCACAATTCATCTCAATTGCGCCCGGTCGTCAATACACCGGAAGAGCGCCCATCAGCTTCACCAAACTCAGATAGCTCTTCTTTCTATCAATGTGGACGAAAACGTTAAAGAACATGAATATACGTGTAATATGAGGAAAGATTTTGGAAGACTGCGGCAAATATTGTGTCCTTATTATCCGGGAAATAGGGAAATATGAACCAGGATCTGATGTATTTCATGATCTTCTATCCACAAAGCATTCATGTGTTTCCATTACATCATCCATTCATTCATTGTTCATCATGTATATCTTCAGTTTTCTTATGGAGAGAGTGTAGTTAACATGATCTTTTTATGTGTAGTCATATCTGCCTTACTTATTTATCCACACGTCTACTTAATTCGTTTCTAGCTACCTGATTCATTTATAAGCTGATTAAGGCCTGTTCAGCTTGCATCTGCTTTTATTCAAAGGTTTTCCATAATAGACTAGCTGTTCGCGGAGTTATCAGGTGTGCGGATCTAACGGTTAACGGTCCTACCTCTAATTTATGGTCAACGTTCCGCACACTGAAGAAATTCAGATATCCAGACCTGTTACAACCGTGTCTAGAACAGGATGATGGTTACCCAACTATTTGTCAGTTCGATCGTCAAAAATTTTTCGTTTTCATTAGTATATTTACTTCATATACTAGTATTGTTTACTATGAGTAACTTCACTTACTGGCAAGGCATCTAACTCTCGGTGTGAATGCCTAATATTCATCTCCTGTTACACACAAAAAATTAGTTGGTTTGATATGAATTGACCATATATCTTAAGGTCGAGTTTTGCGCTGTCTCTGCTGAATCTCATGCGAAAATATCAAGTCACTTTTGCTCATCTAAGGCATGATTTTGGAAGTATATGAGAAATGAAATTAGTGCTGAATAGCTAGACACTTAAAAGTCTTGTAGTTAGCTCTGTTTTTCATTTATGAACTAAACAGACTTTGGTACAACCTTTATCTCTCCCTCATGTTCTACGAACCTTTTTACAATATAGATGGTACACATCGGTGTAAAATTTGTGGCAATCATTTTGACCGCTCCGTACTGCTCAAAGCTCATTTGCTTGAACATGGTAACGATAGGCCATTTCCATGTTTCACATGTAACATTCGCTTCACAACCAAATGGAATCTGATGAAACATCAAAAATGTCGATCGCATCGAGTGGTTCAAGCAAAAGCTGCTGTGATTGGACTGGAAAAATCCGCTAAATCGATGTGAGTTTAATTGAGTTGTGCCAATGGTTTGTTCGCCACTACTGTTAAACTGGAGTAGTTTTGTTATGTGAATCGATAGTCATAGAAATGTTTGGGGTTTTGGTCCGTGAAACACTATCGGTTAGTTCCAAGATACAATGAGCAATAGATGGAGAACAGCAATGTTAATATCAACACCGTTCGAGTGCCATCCCAAGGAGTCTTTTTAAAAATTCAGCACACCAATTTTCCTTTATTCAGTTAATTAAAAAAACAAGAAGGCGCTTCGTTAGCTTTTAGCACTCCGAATTATTTTTGCCAGTTGTATTCTGGAACGTACTTGACAGGGTAGATAGATGTCTCAAACGACGAATGGACGAGCAATTCCTCCGGATTGTTGATGTGAGTTGATCAGTAGCCAGCCGATCATGTTTCATATCTAACATCGGAAACTAGTAAGAGCATACTTGTTTTACACATACTCATGTGTACCTGAAGGGTTCGTTGGAACAAGGTTATCTACATTCATGAGAAAAAAGTGGTTTGGAAGGTCTCTCAAAGTGAAACAGGACCTATGAATGTGATAAATAATCTAGTCATGTTCTCATGTGGTAGCTTTGTTAACTTCATAGTTGACACAACCACATTAATTTACCCAAAGGTCCAACCACATGGGCAATGTCCAGCCTGCCCAATCGTTTCGAGGTGTTGTTCAGAAAAAGTTAATTTCAGCTTCTGACCGGAGAGTTAGGAATTCTCCATTGTTCCGAATTAAAGAATATCACTAAACTTGCTGGGCGATGTTTTGACTACTGATCAGTAGTGGAGGATTTTGGTTGAAACAAACTGAACACTACTGTCATGGCTTTCGCATTCATATAGATTTTCCGGTTAAGTTCTTCCTAAAAGAAGCGTTGTACTCTGGTTTCGGTCTCATTGGAACCTGTTAATAGTGCGTTCCTTGTGTAATAATCCGAATTATGTACTGCGAATAGACCTTGAAATCGTAATTCAAACCTCCCTCTTAAGTAATGAGGAGAAGACTCCGAGGTGGTTGCAGTAAGCAGTTGTTATCCACTGGACATATCAGTATTAAGGAAATCGGAGTTTGTCATTGGCTGATACCAGTGGTATATGAATATACGTACATATGAATAACGATATGTATATATCAAACTATTTTTCGAATCCTGATGTACCCTAAAGCGCCACTGCCAGATTGTCTGTTGTGTCGAGGTTTGGAAACGCGGTGGAGTGAATAGGTTTTCAGCCACATCTTGCCACGTCGGGGAATTGAGCTCCGGTCGCTTTCTCATGAGCTTTCTCATGAGTTTAGCTACCTCGTCTTTGAAAGGGGCTGGCTGAAAAGTCCACGTGAATGTGAAGGCTGTGACCAATTGTGAGTGATGCTCAAGCTGCATCAACTGAAATCCCTGTTCCTTTTCTGGAATATCCTATTACACAAAAAAACAACGGCGGTTTTCTGTTGGTTTGAAGCGGGTTTAGTAAGTGATATTGAGTGGAAAGCCGACGTCAGCTTCTTACATCAACCTGCATGAAACACGTCTATTCTCTTTGCTTCTCAAACATATGATTGAACCTTCATCTTCCTGCGGTGTGATGTCTCAGTACATATATCCCATCTCTCCCAATCGTAATCTTAGTCTAAATCCCAAACAGGATCAGTTAGGTACAGTCTGAAGAAAATTATACGAAAAACAAGCGAAGTTTCCACAATAAGCTGCTGAACCGTGTTTCCTTACAAAAAAAATAACAGGCAATGGGTAGTGAGGTTCTCACTCCTCGGATGACAACGTGAGTGACAGTTGGTTTGCCTTTTAGGAAGGTTTGAAATATACATTCCAATGACCTTTGTAAATTTTAGTCCAGATTTTTGCTATTTCGCCCCCATTTTCATATGTCCCTCTTGTTGTTAATTTCTCTATATTTTGCGACTCATCACAAGGAGATTGGCTGTGGACGCGATGTGACGACTTACACATCTCAATGACCGATTGGGTTGAACTGGACGGAATAACGAGCACACCGACAAAATCACTCGCACGAGACACGCTAATAATTGTGATGTACACTCCCGCTATTGTTGTTCAGTCTCCCAACACACAGACTAACGGGTGGGGTTTTCAAAATAAGGAGTTGATCTATGCTGTCTTGGAAGGATGGCAATGGACTGTCTGTGGCACGCATTAGATACCGCCATGGGCCGCCTACCAGGTGGAAGTCTGATTGATCTTCTCTTTGCTGAAGACAAAATGTTTCTGTTTGACAAGTTTCAAGGAGCGCAACCAATGCTAGACTTTATTTTGTTCTCTGCTACATAGTTCATAATACGCTGTGCAACCTCACAATGCAAATTACATCTGCAAGATTGCTGTGATTGGGCAGATTTATTGTTTAGCAATGAAGTTGTGGAGAGCTGTTGGCCGGTTCACGTACTTAGGATGGCGTATCAGTGGTTGTGGAAGGGATTAAAGAGAAGCTCGCATCTTCATGGCTGGGGCGATATTTGCTAACCTGTTATATTTGTTGACAGAGTAGCATTGCTCTGAAGCGTAAGGGTCGCGTGTTTAATCCGGCCGTAATAACCATGCTACTTTACGGCCACACGAGTAGAACGCGCTTGTCATTTCTAACTATTCGACCATTGACGCACGCGCTTGTTCTGTCATAGCGCATAGCACTAAGAGGTAAGCGGCGATCAAGTTGGTGTGCGGATATCTGGTAGTGAGTTCTAAACGAGTTCATCCACCCGATTCTTACGGATACACAGACTTAGATGATTGGACGATTATTGTAAACCCTCGTAAAAATGCTGGGCTGTCAAACGGAATAGTACTGCGCTTGGTAGAAATAGGATTTTCATCTTGCTATAAAGAAAACGGAAAATCGTGGTCTCGAGATTAACGCGACTGTCCCTGCAAATTTCCCCTAAGTCCAGTCAAAAGACAAGTTTAGGTAAACACTTTGTTCTCTTCCAAAACGTGTGCAACCGGGAAGAAACTATGGGGTATTTATACGGTGCATAATGACCTACGGATACTTCCGAATCAAAAGACTGAAGGAAAGTTACTGAAGATAACATTTGAGGCCACTAAGCCACCAGTTTACATAGCGGAATAAAGATCGAGTATGTAAAAAGAAACAACGATGGTAACCTCTAGATGATTCTGGGAGTTTCTGTGCACTCTTACTTGGCACACTCGTCTACTTGAGAAAGTAGACAGTTTTGGACAGAGAAAATAGCGTTCCCTACGAACCATGTACTAATGATGCCGTCTAATCATTTATCACGTTCAGCTATTTTTGCCGAGGTCAGGACCAACTGACATAAGTTATGAAATGGAAAGATGGCGCAAGGAAATGAGGTCGTTCGTCAAGGTGTTGGTCACTGTAAATCGGATTCGTCTCCCGGACTGAGGCCCTCATGCTTAACAGAATCGGTGGCCTGCGATGCTAGGAACAATGACGACGTCTTGGGCTCAGCGGCATGAGCGTTGTTATTGTCTGACCGAGCTGTCCGTCAAGTGAGCGAAAGTAATGACGCGGAGCAATGAAATCCGTAAGGATGATGACTTAATTCCACTTATAGTTCAGTGTGTCTGTTTGCCAGGCGTTAAATGTTTGACTTTAGAATTAGTTTGTTTTTAGTGGATAGGTGCCATTGCTTCCTTTTTATCTTGCTCTCCATTCAGAGCTTATTTATTTTCTCTTCATGTCTTTATGGTAGCTAAGTATCGTTGTGAGCTACTGATGTACATGATGACGATGATTATGAGGTACTTGAAATGAAGTCGGATATCGAATTTTTGCTGTGTATTTATGGAGAACTGTGTATTTCAACTGAAAAGTTTACAAATGCGAATAACCTTATTTGGTACAGCATCAACTTTAACAACAGTCAGCAGTCAAGTACAAAGACGCCTAGATTTCTAATGTAAAGATAAAAGGGAAACGCCACCTACCAGCAGCCACAGAAAGCGAGAGGTGTGTTAAAGATGTAATGAGGAAAATTGACCATACTTGTGGATACGACGGAAACTCATGATATATTTGCGGATTACACCTATTAACATCGGATGCGAGATGATTCACTATCTAATAATGCACACCAACGTACGCTAGTAGCTTGTCGTACGAGCCCAAGTAGCACAACATTTTGAGTAGTAACTATGGTAGTATCACAACTGTCGATAGTTAAGCGAACCAGAGGCAGATGAATTCAGTCGTTAATTCCGTTCCTCTTTAACCGGTTTATCATAAGCCCATTTTTAAAGTAAATAGTTAATTTAAAATTTTGACGGTTTGAATTCACCTATATCTAATTTAAGTTTATATTTTAGTCCCGTTTATTTTCAGGTCATTTTATGTGCAGCGTTGTTCCTCGTTATCCAAAAGCATTTTCTCAACCCTAAAGTAACCCCATCTTAAACTACCGATGGAAGCAAGTCCTTCTAAAAATCACCTAAAACCGCTTTAGACCCTAAGGTTAACGGTGCCTTTTAGCGTCACTTGTCGCAGTAAGGCGCTAAAAACCGCTCGGGAAACTAGACAAAAGGTATCCATTGACCGGATCTGAGACGGTGTTTCGATGGATAGAGAGCCACAGTATGACTGGTCACCCGGCCAGCGATTCACCAATCAGATGGTCTGTGCAAGCAGACATCTGAACAGTGGCCTACAACATAGGCAACGCGTTCTCAATGCCAGCAGTGGAGTAGGATGACAATGTCAGTTGAACAATCTTGTAATGTGGGTTAGGAAGGATGTCCAATCGGATGCCGCTTGGTTGGATGATCAGTGGTGTGTCGCCTGCGGAAAACGGACATCCTGCGATTTCTCGTCGCGAATCGGTTGTCAATCGGGTTGCTTAGATCACCAGAATTTTGACACTGTGGAAATCACTTAAAATAAACTCGTGCAATTTTAGGTATACAGGAGTTGGCGCCAAAGATATGTCACAGATCGTTGATCAGAATAAGAGATTTAACTGTACGAATTAACATGTGCACATACGAACACCCGAGGAACAGCAGTCAGTCAATTTGACTGGAAAAAAGACGAAACCTGTGTGCGACACAGCACCGAGTTGGAGACCGCGTTTGATAAGACCCTTTTGCCATCTGCTGTAACGCTTCATAATGACTCGGCCCATTGTTTCTGTTCCATCCTCTCAGCACTGGGCGCATGCCGTGGGTCGCGATATTCCATTGGTGTTAGTCTTCCGGCTTGTTCTGCGATCCGGTGGTGTGTACCCCAATGTGAAGTTTAAGTTTGACACATTGTGTGAATGATGGAGCTGACGGAGGTTGACAAAGCCCATTTGATTGCGCCCCCATTTTCCAGGCATGAGTCTGTGATGTACTTGCTAGTTCCAACACGAGTGGAACTCAAGCACGGTGTTTCTATCCAAAATGGACTGGCTGCAGAGTCTGCAGTATAGCGACAACTAAGGGCAGTTGTACTCGATGACTGGTATAAAAAAGTATGCAGATTTGTATCAGTTGAAATCAAATGTTCACATTATCTATACTGATAACGTGGCGTGATGGTGGGGTTTGTGTGCTGTTTTCATACGACGGGCTAAGCTGACTAGCGCCTTCGACCGTCCATAAGCAAACATGTCAAACAGGTCAGAAGGGAACAGTCAGATGGGAATATAGTTATGCTCGCAGGGTTGTATATCGCACTACTGACCACAGAGGACTGTTCGGACAGTGAGGCACAATCCTATGGGCATACAGCAGAACGAGTTTACAGGTGCACCATGGTTGTCTTCTGAACAGGAATGGACGGGATTGGAAAAGGTACCCTCAAATAAACAGTAATCCGACCACTGAACGGTTGACCGCAGGCGCATTACCCAATACGGACGAAAAACTTCCGGTTTCACTCAAAAGCCTGATGTAAATTCGAATACATCCACAGCGCGCAGCAGTGATCACAATCAGCAACACTGCTCTATTTGCCAAACCCTCGGGCTGCACAAGCCTCCCACCCTCATGTGAATCAGACTGTTGAGTCACTGACTCTGGATAGGGTCTCCCGGAAAATCCTGTGTCCTGTTGTCTCGCAGGCCACACATTTGAGTCAGAGACTCGGAGTGAGGTTCCTCAAGCCAATTTTGCGGTATAATCGACCGAACAGTAGCAGAAGTTACCATTCTTCCGACAGTGACATTGTTCATCCACTGCGACTTTCACACCATATTTTCCTACCCAAATTTTCTGCCCTCACGGTGCCTCCAGTGACAATCGTCCTCTGAAGCCATGACAACTGGTAAACAGTGGCGCCTTCACAGTCCACACTCTCTGACTATTTGGCCAACGACCCGCTCCAGCAAACACCCTTCCAAGCCTGAAGCGTGATGGGGGCTATGTGTTGGAAACACGAGTCTGCGACTCTAGCACCGTTATCCGCTTGAGCTTACTCCTAGATAACTGTCAATCTAGCAGCTTCTCCTTTAAGGTCTCCAGTGCCACTGGAGCTGAATCTTGTGGTCAAGCTGGAGCGGGAATCGCACTGGGTTCCAAAGCAGAGCAACGTCTTTTCGACCGGTACCAAGCGAACAGCCGCGTATGTGCTGTCTGACCCAACACATCGGCTAAAGTCTGTCAATGCAAAGCCGAAAACGTTGTATGTATTGAGAATATCGACGTACGCTCCAAAGGATAGCTACTCGGAGGCTACCAATATGTGCTCTACGATGCCCTGTTTGAAATTCTGAAGCATACTGAACAGTCTCAAATCATCGTCTTGGAGGGAGGCCTGGATGCTCAACTTGGTCGTCTTCCTCCAACGGATAAACGCCTGGAGGTATGTTTCGTGTTCATGCATAACAAATTGACAGTGGCGAAAGACTGCTACAATTGTGTGCATCTCACGGTCTCTACATTTTGATTACCGCATTTCAACACAGCAAGAGGCGTTGACTTATATGGAGACCTCCTTGTGCAATTTGGAGCAACAATCTGGACTGGAATCACGCTGTTGTATGTGCCCATCCTGACTCGGTTACAAGAACCTAACGAACACTCAGAACAAACCGCATTAACCGTGACAACTTGCTGTGAATGTTCATGTTTTGAAGGAACTATTCAGTTGCTACCGTACTCGGTCTGTGTTACGACGAAATGTCTTATGCACAAAGGTCGCTCGATTCCATATGACTCCAAATATGATGATGACCACCGAGAACACGCAACTTGAACAGAAGCTAGTGTAAAGATCCTGAACAGCACTTGGTTGAACAGTCGAAAGAGAGAGAACGGATCTTTTTGCTTGGAGATAACAGAAGGCTCTCTTTCCTGATTTAGCCGAATTGACAAGTGAACTGAGAATGTGGACATTTTCATATACTTGAGCAGCGCTATCTCACCAGCCTGTAATACTGCTGATGAGATATCAGCGAGGACACTAAAGGTGTCGTTTTTGCCAACTTGGGACATCTGTGGCGCTGAGCAGACATCAAATCTTCGCTGAAAAGAACGGCGTGTAATGCTTGTATACCTTCTGTTTTCCTAATGGTCCAGAAACGTAGCTTGTTCGTAACGAAGATTTCAACACTCTCGTCGTATTTGATCGTTGTTCTCTATGCCAATTAGCCTACACCAAGCGGAATGGTCGCGTGAGCAATACGGCCGTTTGCACGGACGTGTTTAGGAACGTTCTGGATGCGCGATCAATTGGTCAACTAACCATGTTTCACTGCCTGCGACGGTTGGATCACTTATCCCTCATTCCAGTTGAGAGTACCGTATCGAGTATTGTATACTGAGACCACCAACAGTTAGATAAAACAGTGTGGTAGTTAAGCAACAACGTAGTGACGAAATATGAAGGCCCTAACTTATCCATTGGGTGAAGTGAGTAGGTGTTGCCTACATGGTTGGGGTTCACCTGATCACTCAAGTCGCTGGCTAGGAACGCTATCCGAGATGGAGGTGTACCACAGTCACTGACGTACCGGCACCCGTACTATTTCCAGTTTTCCCGTTTGGTCTTTTTTCATTATCAACTTTCAACCTTCTTAGTAGGGTTTTATTTTAGGATATTTCACATCAGTGTTGAAGTGAGCAGCGGCCCGAGCCACAGTACTTTCTGGTCAGGCTCTTGGTTGCTATGATGATGGGGGTTTGGAAAACGTTTTCTCGGCAGTGTGGTTGCTCGGAGAAGACACGACAGAGGTGACAATACAGATTAAAACAACAAACTGTAATCCACTTAGGTTATGAAAGCGATGTCATTTTACGGTCATTAGAGTGCCAATTTTCCGTCGGAGCTTCAGAGGCCGTCAGGTTGTAACCCTGCTTAATGGTGCCAACAAAAATCGAAGAGGTCGGGTTGAAATGAACAATGCAACCGAATAAGCTTGAAAGACGGATCTGGGTTTAGTTCGTGTCACAGAGCTAGGAGAATCAAAGTTCATGGGCCTAGTCTATCAGAGACTTCGATTACCTTATCATTTATGTCAATAACCCGTCTGAGTCAAACACCAGAGCTTAATGACCTCTGTTGAGCGTCGACCGTTGAACGGAAACCTTAGCTTTCGTCGTACTTTCCGATTGGTTTTCCTTGTAACTGATATCCACTTTCCCACCACTGGCGTCGATTTCACCAAACAGTTAAACCTGCTAGTTGACACGTGAAGTCTGTTGATCTGACTCAGTTTGAACGTCTGGCAGCCTAGACTGTAGCATATTTCATATGTGACTTCAGAGTAAATTAATGATCCGCAGGATTTTAAAACTATAGACACAATATAGTGTTTACTCTCAAAGTGTATTCGCCTCCATGCATTGCACAGGTGTCCCGTAATAAATTTCGATGTCTTTATGTCCAACACCTGAATGTGTACGACGCCTTCTTTGAAGCTAATGTGCGCCTATGGTAAATCAAGAAGTATGGATTTTAGTTACGCAACCGCTTTGACTTAGTTGATTGAACGCTCTTTAAAAAGGTTGGTAAACCACATTGTGTCGATCCTGAAAGAGCTGTTTTGCTTACTGGTGGAAATAACAGTGTTAGAACAACTATTCACAACTACGCCCCCTTCTTCTATGCATTTGTGAATTCGCTGTGTCGTATTCCGGTAGACGATTCGGCTTACACAGTGAGTGCTCTGAAAGGCTGCTATTGGAGTTGCGGTCTGTAAACCATGAAATTCAATTCATTCTGCAGAAAAAATTCTAACGACGTTAAATCAAATAACCTTGGGAGTCGCCAAATAGGTCTATCGTGACCGAGTTATTTCTGAGAAAATGCCTAATCCAACCACGACTGAGTGGATTTCACATACATTGTCTTGTCGAAAGTAAACTCGACTCCATCGCCAGGGGTCTAATGTTTGAAAGTATTGAAAAGGAATTCCGGAATGCAGCTCTGCACGTGTTGTACCATTCAACATGCCATCAGAAAAGTAATGCTCTAACGGAGTAGTACGCCACAAACCAGACTTTTGCATTAAAATAGTGGCGCGCCGTCTTTATTATGCGTGGATTTTCCCGGGCCTAGTGTTCACTCCACCATGAAGGTAGAAAGCAGATTCATCAGTCGAGATGATACTTTCCAGTGAATTGGGTTGCCGGAATACTGCTACCCGGAACCACTGCACAAAGCACAATCGCTTTGGCCAACTACTTTGTTTTAGAGCAATCATGTGAAAAAAACAAGTGCGGATTGAATCGCAAAAGATCTAGTATCCGCTAGATCCGAACTTCGACTTGCGAAAATCTGTCGAGTTAGTTGTAAAATATCCGCACCAAGTTTGGTACGAATGAAGTCAAACAGTTGGGTGTCGTGTTTATAGTGTTATTGATAGACAGATTGAGAATAACACAGCGTTAGAAGCAAGTTGTAATACTCTGTGTTTCAACCATCTCGTGTTATTTTCAATCTGTCTATCACTATCACGTTAGTTTTAAGATGGATATTTGAGAATACTCCGTTGTCACTGTTCTCAGCATAGATAATCGATGTCTTTTACTCGGAGAATTAGGTTTCAGGAACAGCTGCCTAAAACGCATTAATTTCGTACCCAAAGGTTTCCACTTCTCCGAGTGGCGGTGCTTGAATTGATAGCACGTACATCACAGACTCATGCCTGGAAAATGGGGGCGCAATCAAATGGGCTTTGTCAACCTCCGTCAGCTCCATCATTCACACAATGTGTCAAACTTAAACTTCACATTGGGGTACACACCACCGGATCGCAGAACAAGCCGGAAGACTAACACCAATGGAATATCGCGACCCACGGCATGCGCCCAGTGCTGAGAGGATGGAACAGAAACAATGGGCCGAGTCATTATGAAGCGTTACAGCAGATGGCAAAAGGGTCTTATCAAACGCGGTCTCCAACTCGGTGCTGTGTCGCACACAGGTTTCGTCTTTTTTCCAGTCAAATTGACTGACTGCTGTTCCTCGGGTGTTCGTATGTGCACATGTTAATTCGTACAGTTAAATCTCTTATTCTGATCAACGATCTGTGACACATCCTCTGCGTCGCCATGTTTTTTTGTTTTTGGTGAACGATGTTGTGCTCCTGGAGGTGCAGGTGGACAGCGACTTCGGCTTTGGAATCTTTGACTCCAGCTGAAACATGAGGTCAAAAAAATTGAGCACGCTAACGATACAGTTGCCTTTTACGTAAAATGGAAATAGTTTACAACGGCACATATCGCCATGTGTGCTGTTAAACTGGTCAGCTTTCTTTACGACTACTTCACCGATGTAATTGGAGAGGCTGCCGTTCTAGGCCATTATACATACATCCTTTGCGTCACTGAGGCCGAGTTGAAACCCAGGCTGTTTTATCTTGATTTGAACTGTACAGCTGACCTTTTGTCATAGAGCCTAACGTTATCATGTTACAATTGCCGGTAACATTGCAGGGTGACGATGCTTTAGTTCATCCATTAGTTTCCATACGATCAGCTGTAAGTTGTTATTTGGCTTTGCTGGATCGCACTTTTAGTGGTTTCAGCTACAGAAGCCTAATCGGAGAACATTTGCAATCAGTATTGCACGTTCAAAGTGGCCGGATGTCTTATGAAAGCGCAGGGACAGGCTGCTAAATCCCCCGGGCAGGAAATTAAGTCATCTTACATAAAGGACTTTTCGGAGTGAATCACTACCCGTTGCATTGCTCATTTTTGCCGAATTATGTACGAAACTTAGGATACGGTTTCCACTCAGGTGGAAATGCAGAAATACAGTGGGTTGATTTGAACACATATCAATACGAATACTAACCAAAAGCCACCCAGGCGAACAATTCCGAGGCACAAGTGTGCTCACGCGAAAGTGCGGCCAATCGAGAAGGAACACCTTGTCTTTTCTCACGTCAGTTCTGTGCTGATCAACCGATGTTAATTGGTACCGACTAGTTGGTTCGTTCCCGTGTGTGCTGTGCATGTGTTGTCCGTGCTGGTTGAAAACACTGTCCAGTTCGTGTCTAAGAGTACACATGCAAAACTGATTACTGACAACTTTTGCAACTTCAGTCCAGTACCATATTGGTGTCTTATTTTTGCCCCAGAGTAAGTTAGTTTCCTATTTTGGTTGTCTTTTTTTAATGTCCGACCTTCGAGTGTTCTTGTGTAGCATCCGTATCGTTCAACCAGTCCGATCATTTGGTTTCCTGTCCACCTTCAGTGTTATTGAGGTTCGCGATGTGAATCAACCTTATGTCCACATTCCTGGTACTTGCCAGAACTACTTCAGCTTAGTCATGATCGATGTTTGGTTCTCGAGGTATAGACACTGGCAGCCGGGTTACTACAAGTTTACGCTGCTCCGTCTCGCTAGTGAGTGTCAGTGTATGCCACCCGAAACTCATAGTGTCCTGGTTTGCAGAAAACCTTTTAGCTGAGTTGGAAGCAGCATAAACACTTTGTATGGCATGAGTACAAAGAAGCTGACTCTGCAGCACTGATAATTAATGCTTGTACGAGCTTCGTAATCATCCGAGTGTTTTTTCCATCACTTTACATTTGTCGTGGATGAGAAACCTCTGTCGACAATCGTCCTTCGCAGTTACAAACCTATTTACTGATAAGCAGGTGCATACTTTCGTGTTCCCTTATTGTAAATATTTGCTTCTAATGTTAAACTTCAAACATCATCTCAGAGACGTCAACTAACAGTACTTTCGACTGCATCAGTCAACGGATAGTTTAATGTGCATACTGTCGGACAACAGTGACCGTGGCCAGTTGGTATCACTAAATGGTTGTTGTCTTTCCACTCGCTACCCTCTCTTCTCGATTTTGATAGTCTGTGTGGCCTTTGCTGAACGTCAGTGTGCTCATTCTACCGATGAATTTTCGTGAGTCTACACATTTCTAGTGGCTTTGCATGACTGAACGCCACATGGTGAACGCTGCTTAAATAGAGAGGTAGTCAATGCAGCTAGTTGTAATTTCTCTTGAAAAGGACAGTGTTTTCATCTCAGTATTGGCGAGGATTACTGCACCGACTCCTCTTTGTACACTGATGTTAGGCTTTGCGACGAGTTTGTTCTTTAACTGCTGTCACATTTTCTAAAACTTCAGAGTACAGGTTGATACAATAAACTTGTATTCGTTCTAGAGAATCGGTAGTGAAGCGAAAGGGTCTCCGATAGACATCCTATGAGCCTCCTGTGATCGCAAGCGTTGGTTTTCAATGGGTATCTGCTATCTATTATTCCGTTATAATCCCTTGTGGATTTATTGAGTATCAGATAATCAGGAATTTCATTATACAAACCGGGAGTTCGTCCGCGTTTCACACCACATTAGAATGTCAAATCGTCATATATGTGTCCAGGAGAATACCGCTTGCGAAAGGATTGTAATGAGTCCGGTGAGCGCATAATGGTCACACGTGGGATTAGGCGAGAAATTGTGACTGGGTGAACAACAGGAATTGAACAGACGTTATGTGTAGTATGGGTAGGGATGAGCAAAACAACGCAAGAGCAGATTACTGTAACTCTTCTAGTTATACGGATCTTCAGTTAACGTACCTCCGCGAAAGTTCCGTAATGCTGGTAAGGGTGCGATATATTCTACACATATATTTGATTAGTACGCCTTATTCACACGTTGTCTCAGCTTCCTTAACAATCAGGTGTTACTTACTGTTTCTTCATTGCCCTTCGTTTCTTGCTTTGCAAGCTTTCCTCCGACATAATGTTTGCCCCATCCTTCTCTATCCTTCTCTCCCATACTATCCTTACAGCCCGATAAAGAAGCGCAAAATCGATTGGACTTGGCCCACACAGATAATGTGTCAACTCAGTGAGTTCTGTGCGTGTGTTCGACAACGTGTTTGACAGTTCATTCAGACTACTTCTCATGCGAACATCTGCTCTCATCTGACGTACATGATGCGCACTTGACCTCACTTACCCTTCATAGGATTTGATTTTTCAATAAGGCAATCAATCTAGCAAAGTCACTCGATCGTATCATTCATGATGTCATCGTGCAAAATCCACCAAAGCTACTGCTTTTGCGTGTGCCACCGGCCAATTCCGCAGGTGTTAATCAGTAGATGATAATCACGTATTAATAAGGTCAATCTACTTAGCGTTGCCCTATTGCATCAAGCATACTTGATTTTGCGCAAGCTTGTGTGCATGTGTGCATGTGCTTTTACTGCGTGTCTAGGTTGGGAGGTCGATGTGTTCACTTTGAGTCAGTGTGTACTTGCACCGACCGAGGTCAGTAGTGTATTACTGCCTTCTTGAAAAGGCACGGTTGTACATCCTCCGACGATATTCTACTAAATCCACCGTAAGACCGGTACCTTCAATAGGAAAGTCTTATGGTTATCAAAGTTGGAATGTGTGAGAAAGTTTTATGTGCTATCTGTCAATATATCTGTCCACCATGATGCGTCTTCTTCGGTTAAACTAGGCTCTTAACGATCGCTACACTCTGGCGCGTTTCTGTCCCCGTCAGCTGCGTGAGTTCCATCAGCTGTCTTCGCATTAAAATCGATCCTCTCAAAAATAACTAAACTTTGCTTAACATTTTAGCCCGTCGTTGCTAGGCTGACCATGTCAGAATTGATCAACTAGAACACCAAATACCTATTGGTTAAGTCAGCTGCACATAGTAGGAAATCGTTCGGCAACTTATGTGTTCACTACACATCAGCTTCCGTGTGTGAAATTAACTAAACTGGAGTCAGAAACGTGAAATCATGTAGTCAAACAGTGTACACTCTGCGACAGACCATCTAGGTTTTTACTGGTATATTGGATGATAAATCGTTTTTGGCCACTTAGGGTAATCCACTCCGTAACGCATAATCGACAATTCGAACAACTCTGATTCACATGGGCGGGTTAATGGGACTATTTTCCAAGTGTAAAAACGCCAGAAAAGCCAGTCGAAATGATTGGAATTTATATGACACTGTTAACCAAATCGCCATAAAAGTGACCCCTCGTCTTGAGTATGAACCAACCGAATACTCAACTTATCCAGCAAAATGATGCAATCAAAATCGACTTCATAAATGGCCACCAGTCAACGGGAAATAAGCTCGTTAAAACAGTCGAGTTTAGGTGAAGATCAGAGTATGTCATATAATACTAAACGACAAAACTTTAGTAGATAAGTAATGGTAGTCATAAAAAAAGAGGGAAAACATTTCGTGTGTGCAGTCATGACGCAAAATTCATCACGATTGTTCACTGTGCACAGCAAAACAGAAATAACGACAAATTTGGGATCAGCTTTCTACAAGCAAACCAAGCATGTTCAAACCTATTCAACCTTCCGCATCGTACTAAACACAGCACAACAAACGTACCAAACGAACTTCAATAAATGCAACACTGGGTATATTTCAAACCAATGTTTACCTGAGTGATGACACGAAGATATGCGGGAGCGAGAACGATTACCTGGATGACAGGAGGCAACAGAGTGCTTCTTGAATTTTTGGAATCCGGGGATCTACAATTTATTCCAAGCAATTTTCGGTCTGGTGTTTAACTGGCATGGCTGTACTGACCTGTGTGATGGATTTCACTAAATGTGTTATTTCATTCTGAACACCATCCACAGTTGATTGCAGCTTCTGCATTCACATAGGCTTTTCGATTAACCCACTTCGAGAGGAGACACTAGACCCGAGTCTCGCTCATATTTCAGTACATCAGCAGCTCATATCCTCTTCCAGCTACCAGTGGTGTTAGCGTGCTAACCACAACGCCAGCAACCTCACGTGACTGAATGGTCACATGCAAAAGCTCAACCACAATCTTGTGTGAATATACTGTCCGACCATTTCGTAGGGAGAAAAAAGCACTCGGTTCACTCCGATCGATAATTTCGCGGTCAGAAACCCCTCGGTTAGCTTAAATCAACTAGCCCCATTGAACCAACTGAGCAATGTTTAAGTTAGCGGGCAAAGTTCAGGGAGTTAGACATCCTACCTTACTGAATGCATGAATGCATCTGTATACTTTTACGTGTATGCTACATAAACTATACTTAAAATGCGATTGAGACAACGTACAAACTTGCCAACGCAAGTGTGTGAATTCACTATGAATTTCAACTGTTATGAGGCAAATCAATAACCAGAAACGATTACCTCAGGACACAACATTCAGGATTGCGTTGTGGATTGAGCACAGTCTCAGCGTAACTCAACAGGTTCGAGTGAGCTGATTTCTGCAAAACATGTTGGAACTATTTGCAGGATTATCACAGCGGTTGGAAGCCAGCAACTAACGAATTATAGATCACACAGACAATTCAGCTAGTTATTCCGTTTTTGTAAACGTGGTTTCAGGTCACGGCACCTCTAAGTTGCTTTCGAAGCGGGCTTTTTGCTTCAAGTCGAGATGTGCTTCGCTCCATCACGCTAAGATAGTTGACACGGTAAGTACACGGGGCTCTGAATAGGAGTTTGTACGATACTGTACTTTATAAACTGAACCTCCTCTTTGAAACGGGTTGATTGAAAGTTCTATAGGAATGCTGAGCCTGTGGGCAGTCGTGAGTGACGTTCAGCTTATGTTAGCCAAAATCCCTCGCTACTTACTGTCATTAGTGTATTTGTTTTGAGTGTTTAATAGCTGGTTGGTAGCAGGATGATCATAAATTCCTGTTGATCGCAAAACTCAGTAGAATAGAGAGCCGACACTGTTGTCAACATACACACGGTTGGCGGCATCCGATTCGGATTGGCCGGTCACAGTGACTGAAGCCAAAGGACGCCTGCGCTTAACCATCATTGCAATTGGCTTGCGCTGCACCACTTGCAGTTCCACCCACATACCACATATCCAGTGTAAACCCGCAGGAATTAGACCGGGAGGCATGCCAGTGGGGCCTTTGTGTCCAGCCGGCCAATGCTGGTCAGCCAGTTGATTGGCTAATAAGGAAAGGAAACTCATATCTCTCGGAAACTAAACAGAGAGAGACTGCAATGACGAGATCTACACTAAGAAGAAAGATTTCTGAAGTGTAATACAAGAAGCATTGCAGTATAGGAGTGCGGGTTAGTGCATCCCAGAGAAGATAGGGATGAAAAGCAAAATTCTCATTGAACTATGAAATGCCAGGCACACCATTCATCACATAATATACCAACAAAGCCGAAGAAAAGAATGGATAGAAGACGACAGACGCTCAAGTTTCTGAAAAGAAGAGCGGATTAACTGTCAACGACCAGGCTGTTCGCCGATGCAATCATTAACAGAAGTAGAATAAATATACTGATATGACCTACCTGAGCCTAACGCACTCGTCGCCTCTTCGCCGACGGTGTACTATGAGTACGTTGGTGACCTACTAACCCCAAACGGCCAGCGCATTCGCGGCCGCACACATCGCAACGCCATATAGTCACGTCACCGTGACCTATTGCACCGGTGGTTTCCTTGCGTACCGCACGCTTCCGCTCGCGGCTGCGCAATAATTGCTCGTTGAACGCTTGGACGCCCGCCCGTACCGTATTCCTCTAGGTCGTCCGGTTCAACGCCAAATCTTCCCAACATCTGTTACAACGTGAAAGACTTACCTGTTGTCAACATATACACCTTTCCACAGGCTACCTAGTCGGACCATTTCGAAAAGAAGCGTCACACTCGAGTGTGACTATCGTTAGAGCTCGTCAATAGTACACACACTTGCCACGACCAGGGTTAGAACACCGGCTGGGACCAGTTGTGGTCGTCGTTCGATTTATATTGAACCGCCCACCGCTTACCAATAGTGCATACAGATGTACGTGTGTATACATGTCATCTATGCGTCCAACGCCCACACATGTCTATGTGTTTCGTTCTGCTAAGCACCGTGTTCGCTCGCACAATGGCTACTGCTTGTAACTGTCATCGTCTAAGCGACAAATTCTCTCTGCCCCTATCGCTGCCTATGTGGGCTAACATTGACCGCGCCTGAACGGTAACACAACGGTTTTCTGCCATGTCCTAATCAGTTGCGTCTCATGATACAAAGGTGACAGTCTCCGTTAAATTATCCGCATCCCGGTCAGAGTTGACGGAGAAACAGTCCGCACCAGTAGTTTGCGATTAAACGAATCCCATGATGTCCTTACTAAACAACGTGCAAGAGGGACGAGGCAAAAGGAATTGGCAACCTGCCATACAAAAGTAATAACCCATTTAGTTGGGCAGGCCAGTGCATCAAAGTAGTGATTGATAGGACCCGTTGTGCAACCAAATTTTTTACGCTGGTCGAATTTTGAAGGCTATGGCTGCCATCTCATAAGAGAGCTGATTCCTGCACAATCCGTCCCTCACGTAACCTATATACTACCTGTGTAGGCAAATCTAAACAGGAACAGAAGTGACTGGCTGACCAGTTGACAACACCAACGCGAATCCATTAGCCCTCGCAATGTTTCTTCATCGTTTGCAAATCACTTGTTAGACACCGGCCATCGTTTAGATTCAAAATCGCCGTTCACAGTAATCAAGTTTCGTAGGATTTGCGGGTTTCATAAATTATGAACTTCCATTATTGTGTAATCATGAACCGCAACTTGGTATCCAAAATTTGTTCACCACGACGTTGAACTAGACGTGGTTTTAGCAGCCATTCAGGATTTACACATTTGCGTTTCCGGTTGCTCAACTGTTGCAGTGTTGTGTGAATTTTGTGGTGTTTGTGTCACACTCATACGACCAAAGCGAGAGTTTTGGATATAGGTCATTCTCACACAATGTACTTAAACAGGTGATCGCTTTCGTGTGCTCTCAAAGTTAGCACTAAACCGCTTCGCCAGCGGAGTCATTCGGCGTGACGTCTAATTAGACAATACTTGGAATAGAGGAGATTTATTTTTTCCGCGTCGAGGAACACACATTGTATGCATCCTCTCTAGTATGCAGAACCGGAAATTTAGTTGTCTGTATGTCACCGAAGAGCCTATTGGTACAGGAAACATCCGTGATCAAGTTGTACGTTACTAATGACCTGCAAATGAATCTCTGTTGGTCCCAGCGACCACGACTTGAGCATAGGTTTCGTCACAGGCTCCGACATAGGTGAGGTACGGATATTTCTTCCGACTCGAAATCACCTGAAGAAATGGTACAAAGCCTATCAACCGTTGTCTGCTTCATGTTGCAGTGCGACGGTTTTATGCCTGATGGACAACGGCCAGGTTTTTATTGCGCCTATTATATTCGGGTTTTCTCCTTCGCAGTCTTTCTGTTGCTGACCCTCTGAAACTGAAGCAATCTTTAGACTTGCTTTTTCCTTCTGAGTCGTCTGACAAAAATTCAGATGTACAGAGGCATCCCTCGCTCCCTCCAGCTTGTAAATTTCCTCAGAACAAAGTCTCAAGTCCCCACCTAAGTTCTGTTGTGGTTTTGGAATTCTTACAGCATACAGTGAACTTCGTATGCGACGAAAGCCTGGGGACTGTAGTAACCAATCCAGTACCTACGGAATCGGAAACACCTCTTTCAGCGCGGATCTATTGACCGCAGTTATTTGTGGTTCTGTTTCCTTATCGCCGTTGTTGTAGTCGTATGCAAAAAGGGTGATTATCTTCTTTTGCATTCTTCTTCCAGGATCGACGGATTCCGACCCCAACACAGAGGATGATGGTCCTGTTGCCACGGTAAGTTACACTCAACCTACATTGCAGTCGCTGTACTGTCTACTTGTTGTGTATCACTAACGAATGTTGTGGCAAATTTGTTAATTATGAAGCATTTGTAAAAAATTCGGACTTTGGTCAGATTCGAAGAAGCTGCGAGAACCGTATATCCCCATGTTGTATGTGCTCTACCATCTGAGCACATCAGAAGCCTTGGAATTTCTTATTGTGACGCCGTCACCCAAACAGCCAACTGCGTGGTTGGTGCGCACCAACTTTTGTAGATGATGAACTGCCTTGATAGGATTATTTCAGACAACTGACACTGGTATCCGCCAGCGCGGCTGTTGGGCATTGTAACTATGAATTAAAGTGGGCTAACTAACTCACTGTGTACGCGTGTACGCGTGAGTGCATATGGACAAGGCTCCATGCTATGAAACGTACGTCACGAGAGGTTAAAATTTCCGTCGCTAACGTAAAACCAGTATTTTTTATGGAAATTTGTTGTAAAGAATATGCTGGTTCGTCCACGGCCTAGTAGCTCGCTTGATGGAAGTCAGACTGTCCTCCTCGTAATAACTAACACCAAAAATCTTGATCCCAAGGATAATTCGGCTGTCCTCGTCAATTACTTCCAACGAAAACCAAAAGACGGGTACAGAAAGTAACCTTTCTGGTCCAACAACGTGTGACTCACGGAGGAAAGTATATGGTGGTTGTTGACTTACAAACACTCTCGAGTCAGAAAACAGAAGGATAGTTACTAAAAATAGTAGTTAAGGTCACTAAGTCACCAATGAGCATAGTGGAATGAAGGTTGAACAGGTAAAAAAACAAAGGGGGTTTCTTCTCGACTGTTCACGACATTTCTTCTCATTCTGATTGAATGAAATCGTTTTCTCGAGGACGGATGCAGTTCTGGACGGAAAATTTGGCTTCGCTGACAAAATCGAACGAAGCAATAGTCACTGGTTGCATCAATAGAATGGTTTCTATTTGCCGCATATTAATTATGCATTCAGTATTCTTGTCATTATACACAAATCGGGGTAGAACGTCGCAATCCTGTTTATTGTACCCCTACATGCAGCGAACGGCATTCGCAATTTTACAGCTTCGCGCTGATGGCTTACAATGGGGAATTAGTGACAGAAAAGTGTGTATGGCAGATTGGTGAAAGAAAAGGAGCTTATTAGGAGGACGCTGATGAATAACGGCTATCTTGAAGAAGTGGTGGACATCCACGCTAGTTGCGATGTATGGGAAGCGAATATATTTTTGTAATCACAATTTAATACGGTCGAGCCAACTGCAATCATTTAACCAACAACCTGAGATGTAAACTGACATTTGCGGTGCAACTGTGCCTCTCTAGCTGCCAATTTGTGCGTTCTGTTAGATAATGGGGGTTGGCTGTCCATGATAATGATATGCATCTAATCGGCCAGTATGTCTCTCACGTGATATGCCATTAGTTGAACAGATTTGTGCTTTCGTCACGTATGGTAAAACGTGTCCCTAGATGGTTATTAATTACGATGTCGAGAAACAGCCTGCTGATTGTAACGAACTGGAAGAATCCGGCCTCATCGGTCGCCAGATACATCCCAGTGGCCGGTTGCCTAGTTGACCTGGCCGGTGTTACGTAAGCGGTACGCGAATTTTCTAGCAATCATTAAAACGACGTTAACCAAGCGATATTGACCAGTTTTCGGTGTACAGAAGGCGTTGGTGTGGTCAACCTTCTTTTCACGGAATTTATTACATCATCAGTTTGCGAAAGATGGAAACAATTTGGCTGATTCGTTTACTCGATGTTACTGCATTCCGCTCCCATAAAATGTGCTGGTTTTATGTCGGCTAATGATGGGAAAAACCTGATGACATTTTTATTCATTCTGGTTTGATGTAACGAACAAAGTGAACTCAGTGCACCAAGGACTGTGATATAATTTTAGATAATCAAATCTGAAAACACGATAGCTTCCTCAATCGACTTCGGTCCCTCCGAACGTAGAGGAGTTTGTATGTAATCTGTTGTATTGGTGAAACCAAACTCAATTTCTGTCTAACAGAAATAGCTGAAAGACTATTGAAAACCTGATCCTAGTGCACTGAAAGAACACCACTATCAGTGATGGAACGTATCCTCCTATAACAAATTTGTGTTGATCTTTCTCATCAACATTCAACGCCTTTCATCCCAGGTACACAAAAAAGGTTTACATTTTTTTAATTCATCAGTACATTTGACACCGAATCAATGGTTTTATGTTTTTTTTTTCAAAGAAAAAATCGTCCAACGTAACGCTCATTGGTTATTTCAACCATTGCTACTTTATATGATATGTTTTACTCAGTTGCGTTTGCAGAGAACGTTAAAACTCTATGGAACAGTGAATTCACTATACCACCAAAATTATTCAGGATTGGTAAACCTAATGCGAGGTCCTTCTTCACTTCTACCTAATCAATATCGGTGATGATCTTGAGAAACTGCTCTACTCAATAGATTCATGTTATGGATTTGAATTGGTTTGATTAATTCAGAAGACTTCATCCTCGAAGGAAGAATAGCTGAAATATGTCATAGTTTCTGGGAATGAATCTCTTTCTAACTAGATTAGAGGCGATAAGGTTGAGAGGAAATGCCAAAACGAGTCACAACCTTAAAAATGGAATAGACGGACAAGAGCTTGACAAGCGATGGTTCACAGGCTGCAAATTGTAGCTGGCGTAAATACTCAATGTTGGACGAATCTCACTCACAAAAAAGAGAATATGATTCTGCCCCTCCAAGTTTCATCACGGAACATACTTGAAAAAAAACTTCCGTTTGGATACTTACATGCGGTGGTCACTCTATGGTCATACAAGTTAGTCACTCACGATTTCTCGGGACATCGCTTCAGTGAATAAAGTTGCCACTCACCTTTGCGATTAACAGTCAAAAATAATGGTTCCCATCTTACATGCTACTATTGGCTTTTTTCAAGTCAAGTTAAATCTACCTGACTTACTGGTGTCACGTGAATTACCCCCCGAAGTATCGGTGTAGTGTGGACTTCATGGCGAAATCACAATCGGATGAGACTTTTGGCAATATCTTAGAAGAAGTAATATAAACTATCTTCCATACATGTCAGGTTATCTCGTTGTCATATGTGGGAAGCATTCAGTTTAGTCGTACGAAAGACACTCAACGTGAGAAACAATACAGTTCAATCTGAGTAGATTTTTTGAATGAACTATCTACTTCAGTTCCATGATCGTGTGAATTGATTCTTAAGGTATCACTCTGTAGTCAGAAGAGTAACAGAATGGGAAACAGCAATTTGAAAATGAACAACGCTGTTCGATGACGAGGTCGTAACATTCAGAAACGTTGTACGTTGCCTAGAATTTTTGTTACGTAGCACGCCTCATGAGAGCCACGACAAAACATGACAACAGTATGAAAAAATTCAGGTACCACGAGAAAACTCGGAGTTTTTCGTCAGTGTTTCACTAACCTGTCTAGTTGATATCTTTGTGAACGCAGCTTTTCATAAGATATCGACCGGTTAGAAAATGATCGTGTTAATGCATACCGTTAGAGAATCTGGATGTTTTTACTTCGTCCGTCTAATGAATACGGGTTTCAACCCCGTCCCGTCTGCTAGCCGATGAAAGATTTCCCATCAACCAACCGTTATTGACTGTGGTCTCTTCTGACCCGAATAGATTGAGATGATGTAGCCAGACAATGTGGCCCAGACAGAGCATACACCTCCATGTTAGCAGGCAACAGCCACACTGTAGAGTGTTGTACCGGAGCAGCTCACCAATCTCACCCTCAAATTTGAAACCCAGGTCATTGCAAGGTTCTTACTCATAGGACGATATTTAAGAAAGTACACTTTTATGAACATAACATTTTTGCGACGGTTGTCGGCACAAGGTGAAAAAAACATCTCTAGCGGTGGTTGCCTATGGTGTTCCCATAAGTATGAGGGGGTCATTTTAGGCAGGTAACATGTATGTCAGGTGATTTCTTAACTTAAAGTCTTGTGTATCCGTCATCCCTGGTAAGGTGTTCAATGGCTATGAGTAGGTTGCACCATGAAAACCCAGCGATCGCTCGACTCATTTCGTCCGAATTGTAATGAAAGTTTTATGGAGTGGTTTTGCATGTCAAACTGCTCCACGTATTTACGTAAGCATTGATGGTGAAAATAAATCTTGTCGTGACCGACTCTGAAGCTATACTCCATGGAGAAAGATGGTTAGGTGATAGTATGAATAAAACTTTCCGAATTCACGAAACTACCTATCATACTAGTCCTTGACACGTCTGAACGAACAGACAATCTTTTACTGCCATAGATTACTTAACACTTATGACAAATTTCCGTCGGAGATATATCCCAGCTTCTTGAGAAAGTACCATGTGGTATGTGACACGTGATCTAACCAAAACCTCTCCAGATTGATGGCCAAAATGACTACGGGTGGTGTGCACACACAACCAGAATGTGTAGACACCTCGTTGTCAGCAGCACTTCTATTTCATTATTCATCTTGCTTCATTTTCTACCTATTCGTTTTATTCACTCATACAGTAGATCCTTAGTGTTTACCATAGAATAGTGTGGAATTGCAACCGAGATCACTTACCGCCTAGATCATTGACAAGATAATCCTGTAACCATAGTGCTAATTGGGTGATGACGTACATGCGGTTTTTACGATACCTGACGTCTGCATGATCGGTTAACTTGCGTAAGCATTTAAACTTGGCGGTGGCCGCGTAATTTCATTGTGATCTTTTCTTGCCGTTCCTTCAATTACCCGGTTGTAATCTCAACTGATTTTATGGTAGCGTAATTCGTGTAGACCATAAGTACTCATTTACAGAAATAGCATTTGAAACATGGATCTGGTGAAGATCACTTTGTCACTAGATACATATCTGTCAGTCGGATGCGTACGCGCCTGCTTGTGCGTTTGCCTATCGATGTGAACAGCTGATAGGTATTCAAGTGTTGTTGTCCTGTTGCGACGCTAACGAGTCGCGATGTGAATCTGCGGTGACGTAGAGGACAAACAATGGCCCTACACACCTAGCCTATCGCAAGAGCTCCTGATACCTTTCTTGAATATAGGAACTATTATCGAGTGACCCCAACTCGAGGGGATAGTTTCCCTCGTCCACACAAGTTGAAATAAATGAGTCGAAGCTTCTATCAACGCCTCTCCCCCTTCTTTGAAAAGTGCGAGCACAAGGTCATCTGGACCAGCAGCCTTA